>CM076584.1:620087946-620314872 GCA_034641835.2 Pinus albicaulis | reverse complement strand
AAGAGTCGCATGCACTCTCACAACTGTATCACACTGGTGAAGACAAAATCGACCACCACTTAGCTAATTTTCAGCCTCTTCTTAGCCTACCTTACTTGCGTAGTTCATGTGGAATGAAATCCCTATTCTTTAGGAAATTCATCTTTCCAAAACTGTGCAATTCTCATGGAAAATCCTATGGTTTTCTTACTACATGCGTGAAACTTACTAATGCTACAACTAATAGTTAACATCCCTTTAATCTTTGTCTCAACTGGGTATCCACTGGAACTGACATGCATGCAACTATTAATAGTAAATCATCAGTTGCATGACAGATAATTGTATGCAAATTAAATATGACTTAATTCACTTGATCTCTCACTAGTGCAACAAACAATTACAACTTGTTCAACTGAATTTAACTCAAGAAATTTAGTTAATTGATTTCTCATGCATTAAACTAATGCACTAACTGGGAATCAAACTATAAAACACATAGAATCACTTTTCATGCCTCACCAACCACCCTCAACTCAAAATTCATGAGCTAACTGAGCTTATCACACTTAGTTAACTATTACAAGTGATTATGAGATAAGATTACATTTTATTGTCCAATTTAGTTAAGGAAAAATTAAATTAGACACATATTTCTTGCTGACTTCTCAACAGTCCTTCTCAACATGAAAGGGATTATCAGCTAGCCTAATCATCCCTCTATGGTATTCAAATTTTCTCCCAGCAAGCGCCTTTGTTAGAATATCTGCATCCTGATCTTCCGTGGGAATGTACTGAAGTAACATAATGTGTATCTAAACATAATATATGAGATGGTGGTACCTAATTTCTATATTCTTGGGTCTATCATGGAATACCAAATAAACTGAGAGTTTAATTCAACTCTGGTTATCACAATGTATCATCGTCGGATCCATCTGATGACCAAACAAACCAACTAGAACCTTCATCATCCAGATGGACTCCCATATAGCCTCACTTGCTACCATGTGCTCTGCCTTAGTTGAACTTAGTGCCACATATATTTTCTTTGTGCTATACCAAAAAAATATTGTCAATCCTATGCTGAAGATCCCTTCTGATGTGCTCTTTCTGTCTGATAGACTGCCCGTCCAATCTACAATAGTGATGCCTTGAAGCTTCACTCTCTTTTTCCATTTGTACCATAACCCATACTCAGTAGTTCCCTTGATATATCTCAAGACATGCTTCCCCACCTTCCAAAATATCTTGGTCAGCTTAACCATAGCTTGACTCAACTACTCAACTACGTAGAAATTGTCTTTTCTACATCAGTGAATTCACAAGCTGCATGTAAAGAGTAGCATCCACTACCTCAACTGAAGTAGCATCCTCCTTCCTCTAGTTTTCTGGAAAATTAGCCTTCATGTGTTTACAGTTTTCCATGTGAAACTTACTTAGAATCTTTTTGGCATAATTTCATTGAGAAAAAAATAGCTCACCATCTCGCTGCCATATTTTCAAACCAAGAAAATACTGAAGGAGTCCCATGTTCTTCGTCTCAAAATCTCTTCTAATATCCTCCTTGCAAGAAGTTATGAGTTTCTCATTAACTGTAAAATTAGATCATCAACATAAAGTACAATAATCAAAATCTTACCATCAACCACAATCTGATACACGTTAACATCCGCTTCACTCTTCGTGAAGCCCAACCCGGTGAAATAGTTGCCAATCCTAGTCTACCAAACATGAGGTCCTTGCTCCAACCCATATAGTTCTCTCTTGTGTCGACACACATGCGACTCATTGTCAAAAATCTCAAAACCTTTTGTATGCTCTATGTACACTTATTCCTCAATAAATCCATTGAGAAACACAATCGTCACATCCATCTAATGCATCTACCACCCCATCTACGCTGAGAGTGCAGAGGGGGGAGGGATGTTTACACCTGATATTTAGATATTAGAAAAATATTCTAAATATCAAAATAATAAGATGAGGAGATATTCGAATATGAATTCCAATATTTTCCCTCTCCTTGTACATATTAATGATTTTCCTAATAGAATTTAGCATTCATGGAGTTACCAATGCTACAAAAGACAATATAAATATACCCTCATGCCCCATTTAGAAGAAACTTTTAGCACCTAAGCTTGGCTAGCAATTAGACAATTATTTTCCTCTTAGGGAGGTAGAATCACTCTATTATTGGTATATAATAAGGTGAGATGTGTTGAGACTAGGGTTTTTACTTAAATATGGTGGGAGAAACCTAGATTACACTATTGTTTTTTTATGGGTTTGTGGAGAATGTACTTTAGTTGGCAGCATAAATAATGAGAATTTTTTTTAATCCATCCATTTTCATGTTATTGGTATTGTCTATATGGTATCTTTATTATGTATGTGTGTGTGCTCTCATATTTTTTATAGGTTAATGAAATAATTCGTGACTTATGGATTGTATGTTTTATTTGGATATTTTCTCTCTCATTTTATGTACATACTAGCAATTAATTGTGAAAGAATTTTTAGTGGACTTCTAGTAATTGTGTTCCTTTATGTCTTAGATGATCTCAACTAACTAGTTCCTCTTAAGAAATATTTTGTTATCATTCTATTGTTCCATTATTGAATTCTATTCTGCAAGCTATCAATCATTGGCTAATTTCATTCCCATTTTTAGAGCATTTCATTCTTTTCCTCATGATAACATTTCTACACTTTTATAACCAAAAGTGGAATTATCATGGTGGCAGTCAGGGTCTCATACCAAATGGGGCTCTTATCCCAAAAAATGTGAGGTCTAATTGGGACTTTACACTGGGAGACTTCATAACTTTTAGAGAGATATTTTTCCCTGTCAACATACCCAACAATAATATTCCCCGAAAATTAGCTTTTCCCACTCATTTAAAGGAATAAAAATACAACCCAAACAACACAAAAGTGCACCTTGAAGTTGAAATATTAAAAAATGTTTATATTTCCCAAGTGTCTAATCTATAGTAGGTAATTTGGAATGATTATTTTATAATTTTTTAGCTCCTAGAATTCTCATTCCAATAGGAGTTAAGAATGGTACTAACTAAGGTAGTATGCATTGAAATTTTTACTACCATTCTTGTACTTGTTTTTCAAGTTGAATTGTTGCAAGAATGTTGACTACTTATGATGGAGATGCTTCTATAAATTCCGCTCTGTCTACATAAATTGTATTGTATTGTCATTATTGTGGATAATCATTTTCTTTCTTAGAATATAATGCTTCCACAATCAAAATGGGTACATAATAGAGTGCATCTCCTTATCATAGCAAGGATATTTGTGAACAATATCTGATAAAATTTCACTACCATAGGTGATCATACACCTATAACATATTTGGATGCATCCATATCAATTTGAAATGTATAATATAGCTTTAGTAGAATGAGGAATGGAATGTATAAGAAGTGGTGTTTTACATACTTTAATTATTTTTAATTTAACTTGGACTAGGAAAGCTAGGCTTTAGCTCCACCCTTGTTTACTTGACTGAATGGTTGATATATATGAGAGAATAAAAAAAAAAATAATGACAATAGAAGTTAGAAATCCTTAAGAAGCTTTGGAGCTTTGTTAAGATCATAAAGTCTAGCTAACCATATATGAATTTGATTTTGGTTGGGTCTACATGCACCCAATGTTCATCCATAATGTATCCCAAAAACTAAATTCCTTGCATGCCAAATGATCACTTATCTGTATTCGGATATAAATTTTGTTGTCACAAATTTCTTAGGACCAAATAAATGTGCTCAAGTATTGTTCCTAGGTTCTATTAAATATGAGGATATCATCTAATTATACAAGCACAATTTGTTTTTGTGAAAAGCCATAATATATCATCCATTTTTCTCATGAAATTTGATAAGGAATTATTAAGTCGAAATGGAATTAATAACTACTAAAAATCACTTCTTTATACTTTAATCTTATCTTCCCTGCACTAATTTCTTCAATTAGAAGTAGGTGATATCCTAACTTTAGATCAATATTTCTAAAAAACTTGCCATCCTCGAGATGATGAAGGAGATCATCAATGAAAGGGATTGGGTCCTAGTTCTTCATAGTCATTTTTGTATTCATATTTATTCAATATATAGTAACCATGCCTCATCCTCTACACCAATACAACTAAACTCCTATAGGGTAAGGAACTTGACCAACTGTTTCCTTTCGAGATAGGCCCATGAATTTGGTGTTTTATTCTTCATTATCTCTCTCTCTCTCTCTCTCTCTCTCTCTATATATATATATATATATATATATATATATATATATATATATATATATATATATATATATATATATATATATATATATATATATATATATATTTGTGTCTATGTGTATTCAGTCATTAGTTAAAGGAGCACTAGGTATCCAATCAATTACATATTTGAATTGGAAGTGTAGAAGCAACCCTCTATGTGAGCCAATGATATCTTGATATTCCACTACAATAATTTCCATCTAATTTTGGTTCATAGAGAGGGCCTATTGTTGAGAGAGGCCCAACTTGGTCCAATTTTGGTCAAAATAATCCACAACTAAAGGTGTGCAGTGCACTATCCAATGAGGATGAATAAACCGTGCAAAGTTTATTTTGTTAGATTTTAGTCCTGCCATGGTATGTGGACCATGGTATTGTAACATGTAATAGATATATAAAGTTATGTCATATTGATTCAAGCCATGATAAAATAGAAGGAATAGATAGATCCAGGTATTAAGTTTGTAATTTGTGCTATTTTTTGTGTCTTCGGCGAAAGGGAATGCTCTGCAGCTATGTGTGTGAGGGCGTTGGTTTGTAGTTGTGTGGGAAGACCACCCACAACTGTGTGTGTAGGGTGAGGAAGGATTGTACTGAAAATATTCATCATTACTAAAAACAAGGAAGGCACTGAAGCATTTCAGTGTTATTTGCACAATTTATTTATTATCTATATTTGAAGTTGTTTTATGCATCACGAACTATTGTATTTAATTTTATGCATAGCGAGGTCTTTTATGTTGTTTATATGAGTTATATTTTATTGAGTATAACATAATAGTGATAAAGGTACAATGTGTAATAATATTAAGTAATAAATAGGCCATAAACAATGAAAGAAGATAATTGCCTTCTCGCATTCCAGAAGAGAATAAGAGAGAATTTTATCCATAGTGCCACGTCTTATTGTCCCTCTGGAAGCAGAAACTTAGTTTTGATATCCCCCAATATTTCCTGAGGTGACACTGCGATCTGCTCTGCACGTCATTTCCAAAATGATCTGTAATAGAGAGTTTTGTTGGTTGCACAACAACTTTGAAACTGGGTCGAGACCCCTTGGATCCAACAGATGGTTCTATTTCCAGGAATGGGATCTGATTGAGGGATATGAGGATGTGGAATATGAAGAAGATGAAAATACAAGATTGGGTATAATTTACATAATGGGAGTTCACAACTCAAGAAAATAGAAATATATGATTGTCAACTGAAGCTTGATTATAGAGGTATCTTTTTACAGAAAAACATGATATTTTATATGATTGCTAATGAAATGTATGAATGGTTATCATGGCAGATTGAGAACAAGACATGTTTTAAGAATGATGAGCCTACTAGGTGGAGCCCTAATTTGCTACAACGACTCGAGGAGCCTGATAAGAAGATCTCAAGAGCTGTTGATTTATGGATCGATAGTATATTGTGAGGATTTATTACTGAATTTGAAATAGAAAAATTTGTATCCTACAACAAAGTGGAGTGAATATTTTCCAAGGGTCCGCAATGTAAGTATCTAAAATCTTTGAAGATGTGGATTAAAATTATTTTATGTGAAAAGGTTGTACTATGATTGCATTGAGATCAATGTTTGGGCTTTCATTTGGAGGAATATCTATGTGAAGTGTAATATGATAGAAAGTAGATTGTGAAAAATTAATTGAGACTAATTACATTCTGTTGTTGAGTGTATATGAGAATGCATAAGAAATAAGTAACCCCATAACCCCTACAGGTACATCACATTCAAGAGTCAAGAATAAGCAATGCACCTCTGGAATTCCCCACCTAGAAAAATCCCTCGCCCCCCATCCCACTCCCTACAGTTTCCCCCCAACTCCCCCACCCACATGACACATGGCGAATGATATAAACCTATCGATATTTAGAGGAATCAAATCATAGGATCCTGAATAATTATTATTTGTAGTTTAATTTGTATGGAAAGGAAGAAAAATTACTGACGATGATGTGAAGAAGGAAAACCTTCTCACAACACTGCAGCAAAGTATGCTGACATGCTACATAAATTATTCTATGACCAATCAGGGTGCTTCGCTACATGATATGAATAAATTAGTAACTGCAGAGTTTAAGAAGCCAAAATTGTAGTCACAGTGCAATACAGAACTAAAGGAGATTAAGTAACTGGTAACTGAGTCTTTTTGGGAATTACATCAAAGGTTCAAGATGTTAATTGTCCATGTAAGCTTTCAAATCCCTGAAGAATAACATAAGGAGTGGTTTATAGTTGCGCTATTGCCACATATTAAGCTACCTTTGACACAACAAAAGATATCAACATGGACTGAAGCTCTGGAAATTGTGATGAATTGGAAGCTTTGTCGCTGGGAGATAGTTATTTAGGAATAGATTCAGAGCCAACTAGTAGCCATGCATTTTGAGTTACAAGATCTAAAGAAGGGTAAGGAAGTCAGGTCAAAAATTTGATCAGAAGTATGGTGCATAAAGTGTAAGGCATATGGCCACTATAAGTATCAATGCCTTATATTCGAAGACTACATCAATAGTGGAGGCCCTAATACATTGCACCCATGATCAAGTTCATGGTGTAAATTATGTAATTTTGTAGATCTACACAGCATGGAAGAATGTTATTTGTTGTAGAAGTATGTGTCGACCCTGAAAAAAATGTTTTGTAACTTTTGTTTCTTGGTGAGGCAGGTTGAGAATAATTGTCGCAGTTATGATTTGATGATAGAGAAAAGTGCAAGAGCTTAAATTAATTTTTCATTTCATACCTTAGATTAGAGTTGTTGGTTTTCGTAGAGCTACTATTTAACAGAGAAAACATTTGGGAAAGAACATGCTTGATAAATAACATGTGCACTTGCTTTTCATTTTCTTTCATTATTTTCTTTGTAATTATTTTCAAGTTTCTTGCATTAGATTAATCTATTGTGATAAATAATCCTATGGTACATATAGTTCACGTATACCTCATCAGCTCAGGAACGCTGGGTTGAAAATTTAATCACATGGATTTAAGTCACAATTAAATTACCCAACACATATCATCCCCAAAATAATGGGAAGACGGAGAGAAGAAATAAGAATTTAGAGGACATGTTAAGAATGTATTTCATGGAAACACCTAATAAATGAGAATATATTCTACATTTGGCATAATTTTCTTACAACGGTAGTTACCAAGATTCAATAAAAATGAGTCCCTTTGATGCCTTATATGGAATAAAATTCCAAACACCTCTCACTTGGAGTTAGATAGAAGACAGGAAAATATTGGGACCAGATGCACTACAAGAAATGGAACTGGTGGTGAAAAAAAATAGACAAAACATAAAAATTTCACAAGGTATAAAAAATATTTATACTGATAAAAAGACGTCTCACAAGGAATTTAAGGTTGGAGATCATGTATACATAATATTTAAACTAATTAAATCACCTTAATTATAGGAATTTGTACCAAATTGGGACCACGGTTCTGTGACCTTTTGATATTTTGGACAAGGTTGGGCTAGTACCATATCAACTAGCATTGCCCAACCATATAAAAGTACACAAATTATTTCATGTATCTTTGTTAAAAAACAATGTCCATGATAATTTTCACATAATTGATTGGAATTTGATATAGGTGGAATCAAAAGGATACTTCCTGTTATAGCCACTTCACGTATTAGATTGAAGAGAGATCTTGCTCTAGAATCAAGCCGTCACTGAGGTTAAAGTGCAATGGAAACACTTTACGCTTGAGGAGGCTACCTAGGAGATACAGAAAAATATGCGAGTCCTTTCCAACACTATTCTGGAAGAAAATAAATTTTACAATGAACACCGAGAATGATGTTGAACAAAAAAGGGGGAAGATTTACTACCCATGTGTTCTTTATGTTAATGATTTTATATTCTTACACCTGGACTATTTTTAATTTTGATGGCTAAGGAAGACATGTTGAATTTTTGAAACAATATGATGAAATATAAATTAATGTAATGTGATTAATATATTATTATTAATAAATAAATCCTTGGAAATTATTAAAGATAAGATAACAAAAGTCAAAATATTTCTTGCGAGCTATAAATAGTTGCCGATAAATAAATTTATGTTATATCTTCCCTAAAAATATCCTAAAATTCCTAGAACAAATAATTGGAAAATAATATATTTATTATGATGGGAGAAAAAAATCATAATAAACCACTTAGTAGAGAAAGTTACTAAGTTTGGGGTAAAATAAATTGTTGTTGGAGAAAAAGGAAGACTTTAAAGAAAATTGAAAGTACCTTTTTCAAAAAAAGAAGAAAAGAAATCTCAAAGGCCTAGGAAATTGGATTGGCAAACCCAAAGGTAGGAGGCTTCCAAAAATATCCTAGGAAGGAAACTTATAAAGTATACCACTCAAAAATCAAATTTGAGGTTGTTGATTCCGGTGGCAAGGAAATCTTGGCTTGGGGGAGAGCCGGTGGATTCAGTTTGTGGATGGTAGGAACATACTCAATTTTTGATTTATTTTTCCAATCGGCTATTCTAGTTATTTTTTTTGTTATACTCTATCTGAACTGAATTCATAGTTGAAATTTTATTAGATTACATCTCCGATGATGAATTTTTAATTGAAAATTTTATGTTGTTTCACTAAATTAATGAAGAAAAAATGAAGATTAAAATTTGCTACTTTATAATAGTTCTATTCCATATACTCTAGTATTGTTAAAAATAAAACGTATAATGCTGCCACATGCACTAGAAGTGGTTGAAAGAGTACAACAAATATAGGGTCATGACATTTGGTATCAGAGCTCGTTTTGTAGAAGGGACTTTCATGATTGAAGTAGCTTGATACAAATGAAACTTTGTGATAGCTGGTATCAGAGCTTTGTTCTAGGCAAGTTGAGCTTTGTTTAATTTTAAATATTGAAGCTAACAGGTACAATAGACAGGGTTGCAGTTGGGAGCGAAGCTTGGGAAAGTTTGACAGGGAAATGCTTGTAGGGTCAAAGTTGAATGATAGTTGATGGTCCTAATATGATAAAAGGAAAAACTAATGGTGGACGATGTGGAAGATCCTCAAGTGACAAGTGAGTCTACCACTACATGGGAAGAAATGAAGGAAGCTTTATAGATCCATTTTAGCCCAAAAAATCAGACTTGGGATAGAGGAACAAAAATTAAGTGTATTAAGCCAACAAGGATTCTACGACAATATCAAAGGGAATTCCAAACTGCAATCTTGGAACTACCTCACATAGCAAAGAAAGACTAGATTTTCAACTTTGTTATTATGTTGAAACCTTAGGCATGCAATGAGGTGAAGAGACAAAAGATCAATACATTGGAATAAGCATTTGTTGTGGTTGATAGGTTGACATAACACTATGATTCAGGGACTGAAGAGAAGAAAAAGAAGTCTGATAAAATGAAGGAAAGGACTACAAAAGAGGAACCTTCAATATCGAGTGGCAAGGAGAAAATGAGGAAACCTATGAAGTGTTTGTTGTTTGGAGAAGATCACAGGGTGAAGAAATTTCCTTCAAGACAAGAAGTGGCAACAATTACACAATCTAAGGAGAAGAGAGAGGAACAAGTGGTTGGGATGATGCGAGTATTGGGAGCTGAAACAACATTGGAAGTTGTCCCTAGGTGCGATCCTGAAAGGGAAAAACTGGAATTTGTTAATATGAGGATTAGGTAGGGCACACTACTCACAATGGTGGACAATGGTGCGACCCATAACCTCATTAGAGAAGAAGTTGCGAGGAATATTGGATTTAAGTTCAAACCAATCCAAGCACAAATGAAATTAGTGAATTCTCTTGCGGATCATCTTATTGGTATGATTGAGAATGTGCAGGGACACATAGGGGAGTGGCATGGGGATGTTGACTTCATGGGTATATAGATTGATGATTATGAATTTGTACTGGGCGTTAGTGTTAGTATCTTCATCCCTCCATCAGTGATCAAATTATCTTGTTGAATTTCATGTTAGGTGTCTCACTCAGTCATCTACATTCCATTACGATCATGGATCATCTGACGGTAGTGGCTTGTTGTACATTTTCCCTCATGCCCTTTACCTCCTGGCACATTTCCATTCATCTAGCTCATCTGCAAGAATCATTTTAGGGTTTTCGCTTTATTAGGTCTAGGGTTTCATCAAAAAATGTCTTCAAAATGTTCAATAACAGTCAGCAGGTGCATGAGGCAATCGAATAAAGTTTCAGTACCAATAAATTCCATAATCACATGCTCAGAGACTTACTTTTCCTGAAAACCGTATTTTGAGGAAAAATAGAGTATTATATGTTTTCATTAATAAAATTTGTTGTAATTTCAGTTTTTCCAATGTAAGAAACTTCAGTGGCAACCCTGGTCACCTTACCAAGCTTTAGCAACTCCATCCCCTGCAAGGCAAACCAAAAACTCAAATCATTCAGTTCATCAAAGGCAAAAATGAAGTAAACTGCTCAAAATCAGAGTTGAAAAAGTAAGTTCCAATGCAAACATTATAAAAGTGGGTTTTATGAGTGAAAAATGAAAATCTCTTGTATATAAACTCATTGGTCATGTTCAAAGAGCTCATTTGCATTCAAAGGATAAAAATCGAGCAAGAGAAGGTCATGTTGGAGAAAGGGAGCAAGTTTGAAGAAAAATTGTGCAAGTTCAAGGGTGCGGCGCGTTGGGTTTATGGTGCGGCGCATAGAGAAGGCATGGTGCATTGGGCTGCCCTCCACAGTGTAAAAAATACGCTGGTGCGATGCATAGAGAAGGCATGGCACATTAGGTTTGTAGCGTGGCGCATAGAGTTGCAAGCCTGATTTCACCATCAATTACCTCAAATTTCCAAATTTGCTCAATCCCATGGTGTGCAAGTATGTCAAAATTCCTTCCATTGCTAGTGAAAAAGTTTTTCTTAACAATTTATGGTGGTTTAGTGTGATAAAACTCAAACCCTACCTCTTTGCATTTTTGGCTCAAAAATAATTGCCTAGGGTTTTGCATTTGTGTTTTTGCTACCAATTCCACTCCATCACTCCCTCACTCTTTGACTCCTCCATTCATTTTTCACTTTCATCCACTCATTCCCTAATTCCCATATTCCAAAAATTCCCTAATTCCGATATCCCTAACTCCCACTATCCCAAACCCTAGTTACAAATCCTAAACCCTAATTGATGTCCCTAAGCCTACATACTATTCCATAAACCCCCTATTCCCGAAAAAAACTTGTCCATATCATTCCCAAAACCCATCATACCCTTTCCCTCCACAATCCCTCATAAATTCTCATCCTTGGTAGCAGAAAACTAAAAACACCATAAATCTCTTCATACTCATCAAGAAAAATCACACATTAGCAAACATGGATTTTGATCCCTCCTATGACCGAGATGAGGAGACACATAGTGATTCTCCTACAGAAATGCATGCACCAAGGAGACCTCACAAGGTTGGTAAACATAAATGAGAGGAGCCTACTTCACTTACTGAGTTGCAGGCTTGCCCTCCTGCTGTCACATGCTTTCAACACCAATCCTGTAATCAGTTCTATGAGATGATAGAAAGAGTTCAATACCATCATGAGTTGGCCAGGTTGTTTGTGCTCCATCTTCAAAATGGCCAAGTCACTCTAGCAGATGTGACATTTACCTTGACACCAGAGTCCATTTCTCTAGCAACTGGCACTCCAAATGTCATTGAGCAATGGAATAGAAGGTAGCATATTGACAAAGAACAATATGAGCCTTACATCAAGGCTGGTTATCAGATACATCTTAGTAGAGTTTTTCCTTTCCAGTATCTGAAAGACTTATATGCTCCCTTGATGAAACTCATAATTAATTATTTCAGCTGTGAGGGTCGGTTTTATTGCCTATATGCTTATCACATCAGATTGTTGATGCACTTTACTAGGGCGATAATGATGAATCTCCCGTACTTTATTTGCCAAAACATTGAGAAGATGACCACCTTAGTGCACAAGAAGACTCCCCAACAATAGTATAACAACATATATCATTTTGCACTAATCAAGATTGGGGTCATGCATCAGCTTGGTTTACAGAAAATCTCATGGGATGATTTCATTTCACATGAGGTCTTCACCGCTCCTCAAGTACCTCCAGTAGCTTTTCATGAGACAGGTGGGCCTTCACATCAGTAGGAGCTTCATGAGACACAAACTGCTAGTGTGCCAGTATTTGTCACCTACCAAAAGGGCACTAGAAGGTTGTTTGCAGCAGCAAAGCGAGTATTATTTCCACCGGAGGTGGAAGGGGTCTCTCTTCCTCCATCATCAGAGTAGGTACAGGACAAGGGCAAGTGGCCATTACATGATGAGGGGCCTTCAGGAGGGCAGGAGATATATTTCATTCTTATTCAGGATGATGACACCGATTTGGGCTCACAAAGATCAAAGCTTAAAGAGATCATTCAGGAGCAGCAAGAAGACATCCATGGTTTGTCTCTCAACCTAGAAAGAGACAAATGAATATTTAACTATCTGGAAAAAATAAACAAGTATCTATAGGATTAAACAACCATTATGGAGCTGCGAAACATATGAGAAAACCGACAAGCTACCAAGAGGAGGAAAACCAAGTTGAAACCACTTGAATAATAAATTGAAGCTGATCATGAATCTTGGCTCGATAGAATAAACATACATTTGGAAAAGATGTTGGAGAAGGTCAACAAAGAGAAAATCATGTTGAGGCACATGGCCTACCACTACTTGGAGAGAAACATGGCTTGCAAAGTAAGAATCAGGAAGTTGAAGACCAAGTTGAAGAAGGCATCAAAGAGGCGAACAGAGCATGATAGACTTCAGATCTTGGCTAAGGCTTCCTTGGCCCAAAACAGCTCTTATGGGAGGACACTCAGCCTAAATTTCAAAAAATTCGGGACACTTTTGTAATTTTTGAATTTTTGGCTCAAAAAACAGACCTTTCTACCCTATGTGTCGCGCCACCTGGCGCTCGCTTTTCATGGAGGCATCCTGTTGAGGAAAAATCGACATATTTGGATTTTTCATGAAAACATATGCATTCTCACAAATGGCCAAGAAATTTTGACAGGTTTTTGGCTTCCAAAAAGATCAAAAACACCCCAAAAATGACATTTTTGCCCCTTTTCTAACACACAAGAAGTAGTCTTGGGAGAACTCAGTTTTGGAGGGCCAAATGGAGGCAAAATTCAAAAATTCCACTTGTGATGGAAATTAGACAGGAAGAAATTTCCAAAAAGCTCACTTGGAGAAAATTTGGATACCGAGAAGGCCTCCAAAAGTAGCTGCCAAAAGGCACTACGCATAGGGAAATCAACGCGGCGCATTGGAGGAAATTTGCTCAGTTTGAAAAAAAAATACTCTGTTTTTCGTCTAGTTTCTTGGCAGTTTGAATTTTCTCCTTCTGATTGTCAAAATGATGATGTAATTTAATATGAATTGATGGATTTTGATGTAATTATGCTGAATTTTCACTCATAGAGATAGATTCATCCATGAAAAGGTAGTTTACAACTAAATGAATCAGTTCCCTAGTTTTTAGAGGCAAGTTGTTCCACTGCCTAATTTTTAGTTCTCAGCTTAGAATTTGTTGGAACAACTCCTAAACTCATGAGCTCAACCCCTAGATGCTAGGATGAGTTGTTTTTTGCATATATCTTATGTTTTTTTAGTCATTAGCATGGTTGGATTTTTGGGAAAGCTTGGAGCTTATTGTATACTCATTTTAGCAGTTTTGGCTAAGGAATAGACCAGTGGTTTGCAACACTTTATGGGATTCATGTGGCATATTTCTTTGGTATTGTGTTTTCTTCTTTAATTGTAAGTCTACATGTGTTTTATGTATACCATATCTCTCTTTATTTCATCTTAACTAAATCAAACAAAGATAAAGGTAGAATACATTGAAAGTGCAGTGCTCTACCTAGGGTTTGCTTAGTTATCTATTTTTTCAGCTGATTGAAAAGTATCCCTGAGTTCCTCATGCCCTTTTCAACTCCTCATCTGTCTAAAACCTTTCCATATCACTCAATTTGAAGTACCAAATCACTTGCCTACCTTGCCCCATAGAGATCTCTGCAAAACTGAGCCTCATTCCCCCAGGCCCAAATCTTCCTTTCACATTTGAGCCAACAAAACATCATCAAATTCAATCAAACACCTCTGTACACATACCTAGCCTAAAATCAGTCATTACATCAGTCATCTCAAGCTTTCATTGGCCATATTTTTTGTGATTGACAAGGAGAGAGCCCTCTCCCGACCTGGTAGGGCTAGCTACCAGGTTAAGCATGGTATGATGTTATCCTAGATCATACCTTTCTCAGCCTGAGGTACATTTAGGCCCTAACATAGTGGCGATGATACTGGGGACGTTTTTAGCATAAAGGATGAATCACCCCAGTAATATCTTCCATGGTAAAGAGTGACAGAGTATTATATCTGAATGTTGATGGTGAACAACAATCAGATGCATATGAAGGCTGAATTTTTCACCTGGTGACTCAAAATTAATGTAAAGACTCCACTGGAGGACTGAATCTTCTCGCAGAAAAATGGAAGGATCTTACACAAAGTTCAAGTATTCAAAGTGGAATGGTATTCAAGATCTAATCTTCTTTTTTGTAAATTACTTCTTTTCTTTTCTTGAAGCTGTCCTGAAAGTCTTCTAGAATTTGTTGTATGATAAAGGTGATTGAAATATTCATTCAAACTATCCAAAAAGTGTAAACACTGATTTTTCCTTTGATCTCGACCTCCACCCTTTTCCTAAACCCTAGGATGAACATCTTCAGATTGATGAGCCTAAAGAGACCAAGACTAATCCTATAGCTCCTGTATATACTCCTAGACCTTTCATAGTCCCCAATAGATATAAACCTCTCATCTTACCTCCTATACTCCATAATTTCCCTGCAAATTATTACCTTTATTTTCCAAGGTTTGATGGTGAATGTGACAACATCAATGCTGAGAAACATGTGCAAAAGGTTGAGAATTTCCTAGACCTTTTCGAATTTGATAAAGAAGATGTTAGTATTAGGCTTTTTACTCTTTCTTTGCAAGGAAAAGTCAAGAGTTGGTTCAAAACCCTGACTGATGCAAGCATCTTAGATTTCCAGCAGTTTGTCAAAGTCTTCCTCAACAGATGGGTGGTCAAACAAAACCCTTTCCTGATTTTAGAAGAGTATGCCCAGCTGAAAAGACAGTTAGGGGAGATAGTACAATAGTTTTATGCCAGGTTTAATCGAGTCTATTATTCGATATCTACCGATATAAGACCTCCTCCTGGATCAACTCTCTTAAATTACCTGGGCGCTTTTGATCCAAAAATGGAGTTTCAGCTGAGAGAAAGGAACTTAGCAACACTTGAAGAGATACAGAACAGTGCAGTAGCTAATCTGTTGATCATAAGAGCAAAGCTGAAGGAAGAAGAAAAGAAGAATGTTGTAGAGCACCTGACACCTTCAGAGGTAAATCTTGACCTTTTAGTAAGGGCAGTGGAAAAAATAATGCGAAAAATCACTACAAGGAATGAATATGATGTTCAAGAACAAGTGGCTGATCTGAAACATGTTATTTCTTATCCCAGTTCTCATCTATCTAATAACGACTGTGTTTTAGAACATCTCGGAGATGAGAAATATTTTGATATGACTTGTATGCTTGATGATATTTTTTATGTTTATGATTTGCCAAAATTCGATCAATACGATGATGATGATTTTTTCCAAACACAAGCTAGTCTCGCAGCACAATCAACTGTTGATTTGTGGGAGGAAGTTCTGTTTCAACAACTTGAAAACAATAATCATCTGATGCATATCATCCAGGACAGTGATGAGGAAAGTCTGGAAAATTTGGAAGTAAATGAAGGATCTCTGCCTCTTTGTTTCGCTTCAATTCAGTTCATGAAAGATAACTTTCATGCAATTAGAAATCAACAATCTCTCAGGTCTAATGTTGAGGATGAGACAGATAGTGAAATTCCTGGGCTCATCAATGAGAAATATTCCCCTGAAACGACTGATGAAATCATTTGCGATATAAAATCCTCCCTAACTCCAGATTTGCAGCCACCAAACACAATTAAGGCCAGATTATAGATGAAGGCTTGGAAGCTGAAACATATGATCTAATGATGCAAGAGGATTCTATACCCTTATGTTTTGAAGAATTTCAGTTCATGAAGAAAAATTTTCATAATATCTCAAAAGGAAAGGATGAACAGCCTGTAGAATTTCATATAGTTCCAATGGATACGTCACATCAGTCTTTTCAAGTTTTTTATGATCCTATGGCTGATGTGTTAGATGATATTTGTTGTAAAAGTCCTTCTCCATTAGCTGACCATGTGCCAGAAAAGAGTGTTAACCATAACTTTATTCGACATCCGACTTCATTGTCTTGTTCAGCAGATATTTCATTACAAAACCCGTATCGATATTTGTAGTCATATGAGGAGACTAATGAAGAAGATTTTTGTTTTGTTTGGGATCAGCAAGAGAATTTTATTATTCACAAATTTCAGGATCTTTTTGACAGCCTGCTCCAGTCATCAGAGAGACACAGATCAGAGGTTAGGAAAATTTTAAGATCAAGGTATGAATATTACCTGGAGCAGAGCAGTAATGTATTAATGGAAATCAATAGATATTCTCATGAAGACCCTTTCATAGCATTCTTGAGGTCATCCAGTCAACTCATGCTTTGCAAGTTTATCAAGATTCAATTTGATTCCAAGTTTACATGGGAGTTGCCTTTCAGTTCTGCCCTCTACTTTCTCATCAGAAAACAACTGGGGAGAATTCAAGTAGCAGCCAGGATGCTTACATGGTTGCATTGTTTGTTCCATTTCACTTGATCTGGCGGTGAAATAGAACAACTAGAGTAGGTTTTTGATGAATAAGTTCAATTATGAGCATCTTTTCCAGTCTGTCAATATTGTTTTAGTTTTCAATCTTAGTTTTGAGTCATATTTCGGTCCTGAAATTGAGTCAGGAGTTTGGTTTTAGTTTTTCGAAGTTATTGACTCCATAGCCCAATGAACGAAGGCAATACCTGCTTTCGCAGAGATCTGTAGTTCTTGGCACCTCCAAGGAGCTACCATCCCCATTGGAGCCAATGTTAGTGTCAGTATATTCATCCCTCCATCAGTGATCAAATTATCTTTTTGCATTGCATGTTAGGTGTCTCTCTCAGTCAGTTGCATTCCATTAGGATCATGGATCATCTGAAGATAGTGGCTTGTTGTACATTTTCCTTCATGCCCTTTACCTGCTGGCACATTTCCATTCATTTAGATCAACTGCAAGAGTCATTTTTAGAGTTTCCGCTTTATTAGGTCTAGGGTTTTGTCAAAAAGGTCTTCAAAATGTTCAATAATAGTCAGCAGGCACATGAGGTGATCGAATAAAGTTTCAGTACCAATAAATTCCATAATCACATGCTCAGAGACTTATTTTTCCACAAAACCCTGTTTTGAGGAAAAATAGAGTATTCTATGTTTTCATGTATAAAATTTGATGTAATTTCATTTTTTCCTATGTAAGCAACTTCAGTGGCAACCCTGGTCACCTTACCAAGCTTCAACAACTCCATCCCCTGCAAGGAAAACCAAAAAATCAAATCATTCAGTTCATCAAAGGTAAAAATGAAGTAAACTGCCCAAAAACAGAGTTGAAAAAGTAAGTTACAATGCAAACATTATAAAAGTGGGTTTTATGAGTGAAAAATGAAAAGCTTGCATATATAAACTCATTGGTCATATTCAAAGAGCTCATATGTATTCAAAGGAGAAAAATTGAGCAAGAGAAGGTCATGTTGGAGAAATGGAGCAAGTTTGAAGCAAAACTGTGCGAGTTCAACGGCACGACGCATAGAGAAGGCGCGGCGCATTGGGCTGCCCTCCACAGTGTAAAAAATACACTGGCGCGACGCATATAGCAGGCGCAGTGCATTGGGTTTATGGCGCGGCGCATAGAGCTACAAGCCCTATTTCACCATAAACTCCCTCAAATTTCCAAATTTGCTCAATCCCATGCTGTGCAAGTCAAAATTCCTTCCATTGCTAGTGAAATTTTTTTTCTTAAAATTTATGGTGGTTTAGTGTGATAAAACTCAAACCATACCTCTTTGAAATTTGGTTTGCATTTGTGTTTTTGCTACCAAGTCCACTCCATCACTCCCTCACTCTTTGAATCCTCCATTCATTTTTCACTTTCATCCACTCATTCCCTAATTCCCATAATCCAAAAATTCCCTAATTCCCATATCCCTAACTCCCACTATCCCAAACCCTAGTTACAAATCCTAAACCCTAATTGTTGTCCCTAATCTTACACACTATTTCCTAAACCCCCTATTCCCAAAAAAAAACTTGTCCATATCATTCCCAAAACCCCTCATACCCTTTCCCTCCACAATCCCTCATACATTCTCATCCTTGGTAGCAGAAAACTAAAAACACCATAAATCTCTTCATACTCATCAAGAAAACTCACACATTAGCAAACATGGAGTCTGATCCCTCCTATGACCGAGATGAAGAGACACACGGTGATTCTCCTACAGAAATGCATGCACCAAGGAGACCTCACAAGGGTGGTAAACATATACGAGAGGAGCCTACTTCACTTGCCGAGCTGCAGGCCTACCCTCTTGCTGTCACATGCTTTCAACACCAATCCTGTTATCAGTTCTGTGAGATGGTAGAGAGATTTCAATACCATCATGAGTTGGCCAGGTTGTTTGTGCTCCATCTTCAAAATGGCCAAGTCACTCTAGCAGGTGTGACATTTACCTTGACACCAGAGTCCATTTCTCTAGCAACTGGCATTCCAAGTGTCGGTGAGTAGTGGAAAAAAAGGCAGCAGATTGACAGAGAATAGTATGAGCCTTACATGAAGGCTGGTTATCAGAGACATCTCAGCAGATTTTTTCCTTTCCAGTATCTGAAAGACTCATATGCTCCCTTGATGAAACTCATAATTAAGTATTTCAGCTGTGAGGGCTGGTTTTCTCGCCTATATGCTTATCACATCAGATTTTTGATGCACTTTACTAGGGTGAGAATGATTAATCTCCCCTACTTTATTTGTTGGAACATTGAGAATATGACCACCTTAGTGCACAAGAAGACTCCCCAGTAGCAGTATAACAGCATATATCATTTTGCACTAATCAAGATTGTGGTCATGCATCAGCTTGGTTTACAGAACATCTCATGGGAGGATTTCATTTCAAATGAGATCTTCACCGCTCCTCAAGTACCTCCTGTAGCTTTTCATGAGACAGGTGGGCCTTCACATCAGCAGGAGCTTCATCAGACACAAACTGCTAGTGTGCCATTATTTGTCACCTACCAAAAGGGCACTAGAAGGTTGTTTGCAGCAGCAAAGCGAGTATTATCTCCACTCGGGGTGGAAGGGGTCTCGCTTCCTCCATCAGCAGAGTAGGTATAGGATAAGGGAAAGCAGCCATTACATGATGAGGAGACTTCAGGAGGGCAGGAGACATATTTCATTCTTATTCAGGATGATGACACCGATTTGGGCTCAAAAAGCTCAAAGCTTAAAGAGATCATTCTGGAGCAGCAAGAGGATCCATGGTTTTTCTCTCAACCTAGAAAGAGCCAAATGGATAATTAACTATCTGGAGCAAAGAAACAAGCAGCTAGAAGATCAGCAAACCATTATGGATCTGCAAAACATACGAGAAAACCGGCAAGCTGCCAAGAGGAGGAAAACCAAGTTGACACCACTTGAACAAGAAATTGAAGCTGATCATGAATCTTGGCTCAAAAGGATAAACATACATTTGGAAAAGATGTTGGAGAAGGCCAACAAAGAGAAAAAAATTTTGAGGCACATGGCCTACCACTACTTGACAAGAAAGAAGGTGTGCAAAATAAGAATCAGGAACTTGAAGGCCAAGTTGAAGAAGGAATCAAAGAGGCGAAAAGAGCATGATAGACTTCAAATATTGGCTAAGGCTTCTTTGGCCCAACACAACTCTTAAGGGAGGACACTCAGCCCAAATTTCAAAAAATTTGGGACACTTTTTGTAATTTTTGAATTTTTGGCTCAAAAAACAGACTTTTTTGCCCAATGTGCCACGCCACCTGGTGCTCACTTTTGATGGAGGCATCCTTTTGAGGAAAACTCAGAATATTTGGATTTTTAATGAAAAAATATGCATGCTCACAAATGGCCAAGAAATTTTGACAGGTTTTGGGCTTCTAGAAAGGTCAAAAACACCCCAAAATGACCCTTCTGCCCCTTTTTTGACACACAGGAAGCAGTCTTGGGAGAACTCAGTTTTGGAGGGGAAAATGGAGGCCAAATTCAAAAATTCCACTTGTGCTGGAAATTAGATAGGTATACCTTTCCAACAAGCCCACTTTGAGCAAATTTAAACACTGGAAAGACCTCCAAAAGCAGCTGAAAAAATGCGCTACGCATAGGGAAATCAGCATGGCACATTGGAGGAAATTTGCTCAGTTTGACCAAAAATACTCTGTTTTTCGCCTAGTTTCTTGATAGTTTGAATTTTATCCTTCTAATTATCAAAATTATGATTTAATTTAAGGTGAATTGATGGATTTTGATGTAATTATTCTGAATTTTCACTCATACAGGTAGATTCATCCATGAAAAGGTAGTTTACAACTGAATGAATCAGTTCCCTAGTTTTTAGAGGCAAGTTGTTCCACTGCCTACTTTGTAGTTTCTCAGTTTATAATTTGTTGGAACAGATCCTAAACTCATGAGCTCAACCCCTAGAGGCTAGGATGAGTTGTTTTTTGCCTATATCTTTTTTTTTTTCATTCATTAGCATGGTTGGATTTTTGGGAAAGCTTGGAGCTTATTGTATACTCATTTCAGCAGTTTGGCTAAGGAATAGACATGTGGTTTGCAGCACTTTATGGGATTCATGTGGCATCTTGCTTTTGTATTGTGTTTTCTTCTGTAATTTTAAGTTTACATGTGTTTAATGTATGCCATATCTCTCTTTATTTCATCTTAACTAAATCAAACAAAGATAAAGGTAGAATACATTGAAAGTGCAGTGCTCTACCTAGGGTTTGCATAGTTATCTATGTTTTCAGCTGATTGGAAAGGATCCCTGAGTTATTCATGCCCTTTTCAACTCCTCATCTGTCTAAAATCTCTCCATCTCACTCAATTTGAAGTACCAAATCACTTGCCTACCTTTCCCCATAGAGATCTTTGCAAAACTGAGCCTCATTCCCCAGGCCCAAATCTTCCTTTCACATTTGATCCAACAAAACATCATCAAATTCAATCAAACACCTATGTACACATACCTAGCCTAAAATCAGTCATCTCAAGCTTTCATTGACCATATTTTCTAAGATTGACAAGGAGAGAGCCCTCTCCCGACCTAGTAGGGCTAGCTACCAGGTTAAGCGTGGTATGATGTTATCCTAGATCCTACCTTTCTCAGCCTGAGGTAGATGTAGGCCCTAACAAGTACATTAATTTATTGTAATATTTTCTCCCTAATTGAGACAGAGAGATAGACCTGACATTCTTGTCATGACTTGGGAAGAAAGAATGGAGGATTGGGTAATCATCTGGAATCTGATACTCTTTGAGGATTAGATAGGGCATCCAAGATAAGAGTAGTTGTAGAGGACCAGTGTTCTTTGAGGACTAGGAATCCAATATAAGAATATTCGTAGTGGAACACACCATGGGAACCCAGGTAGGGTATGTTCCAGGAGAGAAAATGATTAAGGTATCTATAAATCATTGGTCTCACTAGCATTGAGCCCAAATCATGTGGAGAGATTAAGTTTTTAGTCAAGGCCCTGCTATGTGACAATGTTGGTTTATATGCTGTTAGACATATGGGTTATCAATCATATTCTTCTTTTTAGAAATTCTTCATATTGATAATGACCAAGTACCATTATGAATACCTCCCTATTTAAGAGGGATTGTTTAAAAGTGTAACTAGTTTTGGTCTTGATAATGACATGTAATTATGACACTTGTAAATAATGTAATGAAGAAAATAAAATATTATTGGCTTGATTCAAGTATTTTTGTTCAGATTCAATGTCATGTATGACCCTTCCTAGGCATATACAAAATGTATTAATGTCATAGGATTGTCATGAAGCCCTCCAAAGAGGAGCACTATTTCTCCTCTTCCTATGTTTGCCTGAAATATAAAAGAAGGAACTCATGTCAGCTCAGTATGGAGACACATATATTTTTAATGACATATTGGCTTAATACATGAGGGAAAATATTATATATACATTGCTAGGGTCTCCACATATGAGATAGTTTAGGGACTCGTATTATGTGACATTTCAGAAGGTAATTACAATCCAAAGGTCGTAGTCCAGAGCTCTGGGATCTCTAAGGTTTTTAGATGGGTCGGAGAGTGACACAGTTCGGATAAGCTCATATTTTGGTGACCAAAGTTAAGGGAAACCTCAATTTCGAGCTAACCACGGTCTCTTAATATATATAGTTCAGATCCCCCAAAGACAATGTAGTCATAATATCGATGTAAAAACAGTGGTAAGGGTATGGTAAAATCATGTGAATAAGTTCCGTTATTTTTCGGTGTTATCACAACAAGAAGGGATCTAACAGGTTCAAGACCATTGTTCAGTAAGATCAAAGAATGAATCTCAGTTCCATCAAGATTATCTCAAAAATGGCATTACCAAAGTATTTGTACAATCACCATTTTACAATGATGTTATGATGCTTTGATACCCTTTCATTGCAATAAGGTCTCACAGAAAGGATATCTTGATGTAAATACAGTTATAAGATCTCGATGATGACAATTGTCTTAATCATGAGGAGATGGAAGTGAAAAGAAGAATTCTAGTGTCTTGGTATTGGAGTGGCTACTAGGTCAAGGGTATTGGTCTTGGAATTTGTTAATTGGAATATCTATGAGAATAATTAGTGTGGTTTTTCCTCTCAAAGAGTGAGAGGTTTTGGCCCTGGCACATAGACTACTTGATGTTTCCCTTTTCTATTTATGTTTATGCAATGGTTATTGTTTGATGAATAAGAACATTAATAAATGAACAAGAAGAATATCCTAATATAAAGATGTAAAAATAATTCAGAAAAAATCACTAATGAATAGAAATCACCTAATTATAATGCCCTGGATTTCTCAACAGTACACGCATGAAATGTGCACGGTCATCCTGTTGACGATCTCTCTTTCTCCATTAGTTTGGTGATGGAAATTTGTGGTGTTAGTGAGCTTGGTATCCAGTATCAACCAAAGACTTGTCCAAAATTTACTTGGGAACATGTTGTCCCGATATGAGATAATAGATTGTGGGATCCCAAATTGCACCCACACTCATTCAAATAAGAGTTTAGCAATGTCTTATGTTGCGATACCCTTGTTGCAGGAAGCTAGAATATCCATATTAGATAATCTCTCGAAGAACAAAAAAACACAGTCATTTCCATGTTTAGAAGAAGGAAGGCCCGACATGTAATCCATGGATATGGATTCCCATGGTCAACTAGGAATAGGTAGAGGAGTATATACACCTTGATTCTTGATGCTTAGTTTGGAAATGGTGTAGGGAGTGCAGGATCTAATGTACTTCCCAACATATTGTTGAAGGTTTCGCCAATACAAATGCTTTTGAAGTGCTACCACTATTTCCTCTACGCCGAAATGTCCAATGACCCTACTATAGTGTGCTTCCCAAATAATCTTGGCATGATATCTTCAACGAACATAGGTGTCCTAGGTGGCATAATAGTGCCTCCTTGAGGTAATAATTTTGATCTTACTTTCCTTCCAGGAGTGTCTGATATGTGTTGCTGAATTCTAGATCACTCTTGTAAATATTCGGCCACCCCAAAGTCTTGTGCCCGTAAGAGTCGAGCACAGTGGTCAGTTCCAAGACTGGTCACTAATTGAGGTAGTCTTAAACATTGTTGGTGTTTCCCTTGTATCGCTCATGGCCCAAGTTGGTCCAAATTTTGGTCAAAAGACTTTGCATTTTGAGGAGTAGAGTGTGTGGTACCACAGAGTTAGATCTATCACGTGATGTTTAGGGGATTTGGGGTGGGCTGAAGCCCCTCATATTTTAATGGGTATCAGGTTTATTTGATTTTTCTTGTCCACCCATGGTATGTGGACCATGGTTTTGTATGATTTAAAGGAAATATAAGGCAATGTAATGTTGTGTTGAAGTCATATGATGTAATAATTAATGAGCACAAGCACTTGGGTTATCTATTTTTAGTATGTTTTTGGTCTTAAGGGAAGGCTCTGCAGTTGTGTGTATGGTGGGCTTGAAGAGTCTGTAGCTGTGGGTGCAGATCACCTATAGCTGTGTGCGTAGGTCAGAGAAGTGAATGTACTCAAGGGACTTATCATACTAAAGAAAAAGAAGTTTTGAAGCATATTTTGTGCCTTTATGTATTCTTTTTACATTTTATATGTGTATGTGAAGTGTTAATTTCACTTGAATGATATAGTAGCACATATTATCTTATTATTTATTTTATTTATGTTTATCTAAATGTGATAAAGTAGCTAAGTATAATACACAGCGTAGTATCAAGATACATGTTAGAATATTGGTTAAGTATAGAGAAGTGAAGCAAAGCCACCTCACATAGTCCCTCATGGTTCCAGAAAATTGGTTTTGCAACCACCCATAGCCACCTCGAGTGAAACTGCGATATGCTTACAAGTTGTTGTCGAAAGGGCCGATGTCTGAGGGTTTAATTCGTGTAAATTACAGGCTAAACTTGGGTAAAGTGCAACCAAGCTAAAAAATGGTTTCGTTCTTGGAACCAGGATTTGTTTGAGGGACATGCGGATGTGGCATCCGTCAAGGATGGAAATCCAATACAAGGTAGATAAGGAAGAACAAGAATTCATAGTTCATGAAAACATAAATTTTTGAATGTCAACTATAGGTTATTTGTAGCGATATATTTGTCAGAACAACACGATATTTTCTTCACGACATTCGCTAATGAATTACATGGATTGTTATCAGGTTTACTCATAATAGAACCTATTTTAAGAACGGCGAACCTACTGTGTGGAGCCATCAATTGATACATCGACTCAAGGATAATGATAACAACATCTCAAGAGTTTTTCATTTCTGGATCGACAATATTCTGGGAGGATTTATCACTCATTTTTCCATAGACACAACTATATCTTACAGCAAAAATAAGCAAATATTTTTAAGGGTCCTAAAGGTAAGTACTTAAATTCTTTGAAATAGTGGATCAAAATGCTTTTATCTAAGAAGGGCGTGCTATGGATGCACACATATTAATGTTTGGAAGAAGTAAGTTTGAGTCAAATCCTGGAATAATGTGAAGTGGAAAGTGATACAAGGTAGATCGCGAAAATTTCATTGTGCCTAGTTATAGTCACTTGTTGGGTGAGTTTTAAAGTGAAGAAGAAGGAAAAACCCTGCGACTTCACGATATTCCCCTCCCTAACTTGAATTTTCACCGAAATTAGGAGCTGAGAATAAATAGAGTATCTTTGAGTTTCCCCATCCATCGACTCCCCTTACTCCCCATCCCCCTCCCCATAGTTCTTGTACACCTAATCCCCCTCCCCCTCCCCCTAACACATCGCGAAGAAACATGGCTGACAAGATCAAGCTACCTATCTTTAGAGGACTTGGATTGGAGGATCCTAAGAAATTCTGACTTTTAGCTAAAGTGGTATGGAAAGCAAGACAATTCATCGACGAAGATATAAATAAGGCACAAATTGTCACGACATTGTGAGAAAGAGTGTTGACATGGTACATAAAGTATTCTTTGAATAATCAGTTTTCCTCACTGGATGATACAAAGGAAACATTGACTTTAGAGATTAAGAAGTTGAAATCTCAGTCGCATTGTATTACTGAGCTAAAGGAGATCAAAAAACTGGAAAATGAATATGTTTGGGAATTATATCAAAGGTTCAAAATGTTAATGGGACAAGTGAGCTGTAGAATTCCTGAAAAGAAACATAAAGAGTGGTTTATAGTTGTGTTATTTCAAGATATTAGGTTACCTTTGACACGAAAGAAGATATCGACACACGCTGAAGCTCTCAAAATTGCAATGAAGGTAGAGGCTTCGGCGGTCGCAGATATAGATGTAAGCATATAGTAGATTCAAAGCTAGCTAGAAAGTTTGCATTTGGAGATGCAAGATATGAATAAAGGCAAGGAAGTCAGACAAGAAGTTAGAAAAAAAGTATTGTGGATAAAGTGTAAGGCACAACTCCATTCTAAGGAGCAATGCCCCATGTTCATAGATTATATGGCTAGTGGAGAACCTAGCCATTGAACTGAGGATCTTTTTTGTGGTGTTAAATATGTAGAACTATGAATCAACTTCACTCTTAATAATTTTATGTGTTATAGAAGTATGTGGAGACACCAAAGTAACTATTTTGTAGCTTTTGTAGGTCAGTGGGACATGATGAGAAGAACTGTCGCAATTATGATTTGATGACGAAGAAAAATGCAGGCACTTATAGAATGCAAGCGTAAGGATATCCACATGAAATCAGGGACAATATGCTGGTATAGGAGGATTCTAAGGTCGAGGACGAGGACGAGAAGGAAGCGTTGATCAAGGGCATGGCCAGATCGTCCGCTACAACTGTGGAGAAACAAGACAATTTTTGAGGGATTCTCAGAATTCGACTGCAACCCGTAAGTATTGTAAATATTTTGATCATGTGATAGAATAATGTACGGTCACTATGGAAAATATTTAGGATAAAAGGAACTAGCACCCCATGCAAAGTCTATATATTATGACCATTAAACCAAGGGAAGATGACCCATGCATCAACATAATAACAAGAAGTGACACAACTACAGGAGATGATAAAGCCAAAGGTAAAAAGCTGATGGAAGATACATGGGTTAGGAAGACTACAAAAAATTCTGTTGTCTTCAACATGCAGAGGTAAAAGGAGACATTCATGTAGGCAAAGCGAAGCTTCATGGGTCTAGGAACTTCAATATCAAAGTTGCAACCACAAGAGAAGTTAATACCATAAAAAGACAGTGCCAAGGTAATTAATACGTCGAAGTAATTTTATTTGTCTATCTTAACATCATTCTTTCATACCTGCATGAATTTCTTGAGAGATTAGAAGGTTGCTCAAGGAATCCAAGAGTTAATATACTCATGCGCTAGAAAAGAAGGACCATGAAGTGAGCATCGTGAAGTGAAGAATTTGCATCGACATAAGAAGAGAACAGGAAGCATAGGGGAGTTTTGAGGTCTAAAATGGGCCTCCTGAGGAAACTATAAAATAATAGTGGAATAATAAAATAAGATTAGATTACATCATCAAATTTTGGAGGGAAAAAATAAAAAAACTATTTTTTAAGCGTGTATTTTCAACTTATCTCCCTATGGGTTTACTCAATTTTTGAGCGGAAACAGTCATTTGATGTAGAATTTGATTCCTTATCTGAGGAGGACCTATGTTACATACTTTTTATGGACCCTACTACATGAAAAATTATAAATACATGAAAAACGTGATTGCAATCATGTTTTTCATTTATTTCTCATTTATCATGTAGCAGGGTCCATTGAAAGCATGGAACATGGGTACCTTGGATGAGGAATTGAATTTTTCATCCAACGAGTACTCCCTCTTGAAATTTGAGTAAAAACGTAGGGGGATAAGTTGAAAATAAGATTTTAAAAAAATAGTTTTATTATTTTATTCTTTTTTATTCTTTTTACTTTTTTACTCCAAAATTTTTTAATCATCCCCCATGGTTGATATCATCATCTTGAATCCTATTAGTTCTTATAAAGTTTATTTTTGTTGTAAATTTTTCTTAGGAGGCCCATTTTAGACCTCAAAAATCCCCTAATGGAATATGAGATTAACTGCAAAAATCGGGGAATACGAGATGGATAAGGTAATCCTAGAACTGAGATTTGATTCCAATGTGTTGCCTAAGAAAACTTGGGAGCGGATGGGAAGACCAAAGCTGCAGTGATCACAGATTCGATAGAGGATGGCTAATAAATAGAAGATTTTCCCTATATGAATGTGACTAGGTCTTGTAGTAGACATTGAATGAGTGAGCGTTGTTGCAAACTTTGAAGTAATTGAAATTGTAGATGATAGAAATCCCTACCTGATGATGCTTGGATTTGATTTTCCTTTTGATAGGGACACGATAATCAATTTGAATAATATGAAAATTGTGTTTGAAAAAGACAATATAAGGGTCATTTTTCCTTTAGACCTATCAGAAGGAGTGTAGTATGCAGAGCCTCTCCACAATGAGTACTACAACATAGATGTTGACAATATTTACAAGATGAAAGCTAAAGAAGAAGAAGATTAGATCAATCCCACCACAAATGGTAGACTAAGTTAGGAGCATGAAAATTTCTATACTTCGTATTCTAAGGAAGAACTGGAAAGTTGGCAAAATAGGTTGGATGAGCTTTCCACCAGATTATGTGCTAGAATCATGAAATCACTTCACTGCATAATGTCAGAGGTATTTGAGTAGCCTTATTATGATGGAATATGAGATGTTAGTATTTTTTTTATGAACATGAAAGAAAAATACTAGAAGAACAAAGGTTGCAAGCTTTGGAGGTAGCACTAAGTTCTATACCTACTAGATGTTGGGGTGCTGATAAAAAGAATAAAGAAAGTTGGGAAGAGTATAGAAGATTGATGTCCATCAAATTCAGGCCAGTGGATATAGCAGTAGAAGTAAAATATGATGGTAAGGTTGATCCCTAGGAGCATATTCATCATTTAACCACAGCTTGGACTGAGATTCCAGAACAAGAGTGAGTCCATGAGTTTATCCATACACTGGACACAATTCATATGAATTGGTATCTCGAGACATAACTGCCACATGGAACTCAGAACTTGGAAAACATGGTTGCAGGGTTCATATTAGCATTAATTTTTTAATATTACTCTGCATGCATAGATTCATCCCTTCAAAAAGTCAGAGAGAAGGTCTCTGAGAACACATCCTCATTGACATGGAAACAACCAGATTGGACCACGTAGTTGAAGCAATTATTGGAATTTTATAATGTGATCAGGGAGGAGGATGATGAAGACCTGCGCAATATTTATATCCCAGAATCATAAGGAAATTTCAAAGTTTTTGGACTAGAACCTGAGATACTTGATATAGCAAAGCCAACAAAGACGAAGAAGGTGAATATTTGGTGATAGGAAGAGCCAAATTTTTCCATGCTTGGAGACTATTGGGATGAAGACACAGTGAGAAATATATCAGAGTTGTTGTATGAATATCAAGATCAATTCCCCACAAATTTTTCTGAATTGAAGGGCATAGTAGGGGACCTAGGAGTGATGAGGAAACCCCTGAAACTTGAAGAAAAGTTGATAATGGAGAGACCCTATCAGTTGAATCCAATGTAAAAGGAAAAAATGAAGGTGGATTTGGATAAAATGATTAAATTTGGGATCATTAAACTTGTCAAAGAGTCTGAATGGGTCATTCATATGGTAGTTAAACAAGAGAAGAAAAAAATAGAAATTAGAATTTGTGTTGACTTGAGAAAATTAAATGATGCATGTATGCATGAGCCCTTTCCTACACCATTTATAGACGAAGCATTGGATATTGTAAAGGGCATGAGGCCTATTCTTTCGCAGAAGGATTTTTAGGGTACCATTAGATTAGAATTTCTCCAGAAGATATCAGGAAAAAAAAATTTCCACAAAATGGGGATCTTATCAGTATACAATGATTCCTTTTGGCATGAAGAATGCTCCTACAATTTTTTATAGAGTTGTAGTCGCAGCTTTCAAGGAGTATATACAAAAAAAATTGGAGGCTTACTTTGATGATTGGACTGTCTTTGGTCTAATGAAGAAGCATGTTGTGATCCTAAGATTGATGGTTGATACATGTAGGCAGTGTCAGATATCATTGAATTTGAAGAAATGTATCTATTTTGTACCATATGGTATACTATTGGGTCATGTGGTTTGCAAGCATGGATTAATGGTGGATCCCATGAATATCGTAGTCATTGTGAATTTTCCAGCACCAAAAATGGTGAGACAATTGCGCACAACACTTGGACACACTAGATATTACAAGAATTTTATCAAAGGGTATGCATAGTTAACTGCGCTGATGGAGAAGATGTTGAAGAAAGATGTTACTTTTCAATGGGATGAATAATTCCAAGAGAGCCTCTACATACTGAAGGAGAATATTTTAACTACGTGTATTCGGGTTTTCCTAGACTGGAATAAGGAGTTTCATGTACATGTCTATGCATCTTGCATAGCATTGGGTATAATATTGGCACAACTAGGAACAAGAGATATTGATCACCCCATAGTTTTTGCAAGAAGAAAATTGTCTATGCCAGAGAGGATATATTCCATGATAAAAATATAGGGACTAGCCATGGTTTATGCATTACATAAGTACATGAATTATTTGTTGGGAAAGCAGAACAATATATTAATAGATCACTCCGTGATGAAGTATTTGGTGAATAGGGTTGTTCTAGGAGAAACAATATGTCAGTGGTTGTTGTTGTTTCAAGAGTATGATTTTGAAGTTATATTCAAGTCAGGAATATTGAATGTTAGACCTGATCATCTATCAAGGATAGAGACACATGAATAACCCACGAGTATTGAAGACAAACTTCCAGATGTAGAGTTATTCGGAATAAGGGTCACAGATGATCACTTCACAGATGTTATTCTGTTTTTGACCACGAGAATGGTGCCCATGGAATACACTATGGATAAAAATAAGGAGATGGTAGTCAATGGAGCTACTTTTTTATTGATTGCAGAGAAATTGTATAATATGGGACCGGATGAAATACTGCGCAGATATGTACCTGAACATGAAAGGAAAAAAAAATAGAAGAAGCTGATAGAGGAGTTGCAGGAGGATATTATGCATTAAAGGCCAATGCGCAGAATTTTTTTAGAGATGGATTATGGTGCCCCACAGTGCATAACGATGCAAAGGAATATTGTAGAGCTTTCGATGCATGTTAAAGAACATGAAGGGCATCTACGAGAGATGAAATTCCATTGAATCCACACATGACATTGAAGGAATTTGATAAGTGGTATATTGACATTTTTGGACATATATAATCACTGGAACAGATTATTTGATGAGGTGGGCCAAGGCACAGCTAGTGAAGGATTGTAGCGCAAATACTACCCCGAAGTTCATATTTGAGTATTTTTTCTCTGGATTTGGGTGCTCGAAGATATTGATGAGTGAAAAGGGTTCATATTTCATATTTCTTGCATAATACTATTGAGGCGTTGACTAAAGAATTCCAAGTACATCATCAAAGGAGTACACCATATCATCCTCAGGCCAATGGGAAAATTTAGGATTTCAATAATATTCTATAGAATGCACTCAAAATGGTACGCAATGTGAACAAAAATGACTGGGATTTGAGAATTATAGTAATGTTATGGGCATACAGGACGACATGCAAGAAATTGACATGGCAGGCACCTTTCAAGTTGGTCTATAGACAAGAAGCAGTCATTCCTATGGATTAAATTGCGTCAATATTAAGAATTGCCTTCATAGACATGACCGACTATGACATAATGGAAGAAAGGATGGAGCACTTTCTTGCTTTAGAAGAGGACATGTTTATAGCAGGATTTCATCAGCAATTGTAGAAAGAAAGGGAGAAATCCTGGCATGACAGGCACATCAAGAAGGAAACATTAATGGAAGGAGACCTTATACTATTTTATGATAGAAAATTTGCCAATTTCCTAGGAAAGTTGAAAACACATTGGTTAGGGCCATATATCATCAAGCACATATCTTATGGTGGCACAGTTTAGATTGCAAACTTGAATGGTGAATTGATACCTTGACGAGTAAATTGTAGTAGCTTGAACATACATAGGGATGAATCTGTCCCTAGAACATCGCACTAAAGAAATGAAAAGGGAAAATTCTTAGTGTCACCAGCATTTGAAAGTGGGCACTAGACTATAAAATACTCTGCAGAAAATGACTTCGCCAAAGGAGGATTACTGTGGGATATTCAGGAGTGTGTCAAAGTGAAAAAAAAACTGCAACAAGGGATGAATTAATGCAGGTCCATCGAATTTCACCGGAAATATGATCGTTGGAAGGAAAATGTTGACGTGAAAGGGAATTTATTGTTAAAAGGAGCGGGGAAAACACATGTATTAGGAACAACTGGTCAAATCCAACACCATACATGCATTAAATGACCCAAATCTGAAGATAATCATGAGTTCTAAACTTAAAATTCATTATAAAAGAAAGGTCTCACTCCACATTTTGACACTTTGCTTTTGAAGAATTGAAATTTTGAATTTGCGCCAAAGTGAGAACAAAGAATTTTCTTGTATGTCTAAGAGGATTTTTGAAGAAATTTAAAAAAAAAATTCGAAGAAAGTCTTAGCAATAATTATTGAAGCACAAGGTGGTCAAATCACATAGTCAGGTGTACCCATTTCCCCAAGGCGCGCAAGGTAGTCACGTCATCAAATGACCGCAGAGTTGAAACCGAAGAAGAAGCAGGAAAAGAGACTAGTTAAGGAATAAAATATCTAAGGAGCAGTGGAAAAAGCAATGAAAAGACTAGAAAAAGAATAAACATGTGGAGATTCATGAAAATCAAGAAGAAACTGACATACCATAAGTGGAGATACCATAAATTTAAGCAGAGGGTGCATAATTTCTCTCTGTTCTACCACCATATGCATTGCCAAGGAATTCGGGTGCTAAGTCATTTAAAGGCCATGATAATGCAAAGTTCAGTGTCTTCACACTACTACTACACAATAAAGTACCATTTGAAGGAGAACCACTAGGGAAAGTTCCATAGTTGAAGATGGAAGATTGGGACTTCAATAACTACAAAGAAAATACCCTCTAGCAGAGGTTATAACAGAGGTTTTTAGTGCTTTAAAATTGGCGAAAATTGTCAAAAAAAAAAAAAAAAATCTACAACATCTGTTTTTGGTAACAGAGGTTTTGGCAGAGCTTCTAACAGAATTTCAACACAACTAAAAAAAATTGGGTGGCCAAAGGTTATTACAGATTTTTTTCTCATCGGTGCATTAATCAGGTGTGAATGCACCAGTGCGTTTTATAGTGAATGCACCGGTACTGTAAACCTACCAAGCACCGTGACAGAAAATAAATTTATGATGCCTCGGAGTGTTTAGCAATGTCCCGGTGCGTGTCAACCAAAAAATTTTCCTAGGGTGGTCAAAGGTGCATGCATTGGCCCGTTAAGGTCTAAAACCGCACCAGGCGCACTGTAGTTGATAGAACGCATCGAACCATTCTAATTGGTATTGGGATTTGTGCAGTGCCCATAGGTCGTATCAATGCACCGATGCGTAGTATTATACAAATGCACCGGTGCGCACTATCACACAAATGCATCGATCGTTCTAATTGGTATTGGTATTTGTGGGTGCCCATAGGTCGTAGAAAGGCACCGATGAGCAGTCTCACATAAACGCACCGGTGCGTAGTATTGCGCAAACGCACTGAGCATTGTAATTGGTATTGGTATTTTAGCAATGCCCATAGGTCATAGAAAAGCACTGGTGAACATTAGCATACAAACACACCAATGCACAATAATTAACACGCACTGATGTTCATTTGTATTTTTTAGAAACATCGACCTGTGATAGTGCAATTATTGTGATTTTTTTAAATTCATTATTCATCAAAAGTCGAAACATATCTCATAACAATATTCATATCAATTAAATTTTTATAAGTGCATTTGAATGTGATGTTTGGATTAATTTGTTATATCATATCATAATTATCATGATTTTTTAAAATTCATTATTCATCGAAAGTAGACACATATCTTATAACAGTATTCATATCAATTAAATTTTTATTAGTGCATTTGAATGTGATGTTTGGATTAATTTGTTATATAATATCATCATAATTCACATCTCTTCATTATAATATTTAATCATCCATATATTTAACCAGTGGTGTTAAATTTCATAGCGAAAATGGATAACGCAATAGAATAAATTAAAACGTATTTTATTATATATATATATGAAGAAGACACACTTTGTCATACAAAATGGGAAAATTATTGGTATCCCTTTATCTTTCAATTGGGATACTATGTCCATTACATTAAAAATAATGTCTGATTTCACAGACAAATATTTCAAAAAATACAACGCCTTACTTTGATATCCAAACATAATGATCATCATTCTTCGATTGAATTGCTGTCACTGCTCGAGCTACTTCCATGACTTGTGTTATTTTGAGGAATTTTTTGTTCACAATGATGATTGTTTTCTTCTTCTTCACCTTCCATCTACAAACATAAAATAAATTGTAATGAGTGTCTATAAATTGGTGAGAATAATGAAAATTGCAATATTAAATAATATACATCAATGTAAATTGAAAATAAATGGCGTACCATAGCAATAATTGACTCATGAACTATACACATTGTCTAGTCAACTTAGGGTTCCTAAATTGATATCATAAATTGTCAACCAGGGCTAGTAAACTGTTGAAGTGAAGTGCACCATATGTGCCTAGGTATCTTCTTCCTACTTCGTTGTGCTTAGTGTTTTTTTGGTGTTTTTGGTTTTGTGTTTTTATGTTAAGGGGAAAAACTAAGTTACTAGCAAAGAGAAGTTACTGATCACACTAAAACAGAATAAAATCTACTCTAAACTATGAATGGTACCAAGAACAGAGAATGCTAATCCACAGATTGTAAATCTGCAAAGAAAATTAACTCATAACATTAAACTCAATCCAATTCATTTCATTAGAGGTATGTTGGAAAAAACTGAGAAAAGGATTAGTTTTGATGTAATGAGGTTCTCTTAGTAAACAACAACTTAAAACATCACAGAGAAATCTTATTCGTTGTTAGAAATCTGTTGGAACATTTTGAGAAAAATATCATCTGTAACATAGTAAAGATTCCTATGCTAAAATAACTTATGACACTAGAATTAACTCATTCTGCAACTCACAATGTTACTATTAAGTCTCGTTCAAGGATTAGAGATTTCTTGGAACAACTTGGGAAAAACATTGTTTGTAAAATCATGAGAATCTCTTACATCATTTCAGAACAATCAATAACTCAAAATAATATAACTAATTCTCGTTCATATAATATTGATGTGTTAGAAGAGTTTGAGAACAAGAGTAGCTTATAAAATAATGAGGATCTTCTAAATCTAGCTAACAGGACTGAAATGCAATTAACAGAACTAAAATGCAATTAACTCAAAGTACTACAGTTAGATCTCATTCACATATTATTGATGTATTGGAATAGCTTATGAGAACAATATTGACTGTAATATTCGATGTAATTAAATGACATAAAACATGATGCAAGAGGATAAACTCAAAAAACTGCCTAAGTTATGAACAAAACAGAGTTAAAGGTTACTTATCTAGAAAATATGCAAAAGCCTTTTCAGATTGTAGGGGCCCTCTACCATCAGATTGGCACATGAATCCTTAACTCCTTAAATTTGCTTCAGATCATGCATCAAAGGTATACTTCTTTCATTAGAAGAAAATGCTCAGAAACAGAGTATCACAGTCTTTGAAAACTAAAAACAAAACATCAAATAACTGTTTCTCGGTTCACCGAATTATTTTTATAAGCAACTACATAACTGAAATTGAGTAGGAATAGGCATAGGTGTCTTTTATAATCAAAATCGAACTAAAACTCCTATTGAAGACTCGTATTTTGCTGAAGACACCTCAAGAGTCCTTATCCTTATAGAAGTTTGCTTCTTGGTTTTGGCTTTGTCCATGTGCATAACCACTTCCAGATTTTTCTCAGCCCTCGTGGAGGACAAAGAATCATGCAGGAGAGTTTTGGAGTATAACCATATACGTCTTTCCCTCAAATGACACCTGTAACCTATTTAAACCCAAAGATGGCTACAGAACATATGACTAGCTATAGAATGACTGCATTCTGTAGCTAAGTCTGCTCAGAAATCACTACGACAACAAAACCACAAAAGTATAATAAGTCAGTCATTGCATGTATTCTTAAAGTGATTTTAATCATTCTTATTTATCTTTTAGGCCTATAAATGATAAAGGATAAATGGAATGAAGTGGAGTTTGGTGAAAAGAAAAGACATTTTTAGGGCTCAACACACATTATCTTAAAACCAAATTTCATGCCATCTTTCAACATTTCATTTGTTGGCGTAGTTCCATACTTTGTTTCCTGCAAATTTTATACCATATAAAAAATCATATATTTAATATAAAATATTTTTTTGTTCTATTAATTATAGACAGAGCTAAGTAAAAAAAGATCAGTGGATGCTTACAAATTCCACTATCAATTTATGATATGCAAACATATACTGACAACCCATATTTAACCCAATGTCAATCAATTTGTCTGATGGTTCTTCTTTGTATGTTAGCACCTGTTTGAAGACATTCAATTATGATTGTTCTAAAAAAACTTAAAATATACAAAAATGAAATCTAGTTAAGTTGTTATAAGGAAGTAATAATTACTCACAAACTTAGATATCAACCATTTTCTTTCTTGTCGTCCTATTTTATGTATTGAATGGGTTCCATTATCTTTTCTTTTCTATAAGAAAATGCTTGAAAATCAATATTTAAAGCTAAATTTTATTATACCTAATCGAAAAATTCAATGATTACATATTACATTTGAATCATGTTGTTGTTGATATGGCTTCTTGTGCGATGCAATTATGTCCATTTCTTTGACCATATCCTTGTACACCTTTTTGGACATTCCTACTAGCATATTTCTAATATCAGCTAGTTCAACCTTTGAGATTTTAATAATCTTCCTGAAAATGTAACATGACAATAAAATATTTAATTTTTATATTGATATATGAAAAGTAAATATAGCAAAAGTAATATTTATAAATGATTTATTTCTAGCAATATATACATATAATTCTAGAAAAACATTTAAAGGAGTATTACTTTTTCATTCCTTTTTTTTTGTATGTTTTTGCTATTAAAAGGCTGACGTGTCTCATTGAATAATTCTTTGGAAACTCGTCGTGTAGTTTAAATAAAATTTGGTTCTTGGAATCATTGGATTGATTTTTGTATTGTAAGTGGAAATAATGTCTATACATTCATTCCACTAGATTCCTCAAAGTTTTGCAAAAGTTTTTCCCCCTTTCATTAACCTCCAGCACCACTCCAGATGAGCTAAGGAGAAATTCATTTTCATTTGCATGTTATATTTTTTTGTTTTCTTAGGAAAACATTCCTTTTTTTCACTGTTGGTCCCTGTAGAACATTAAACATATTTGAATTAATAGATTGTTTTAAACATGTTATCTAATATTTTTAAGTAAATTGTTAATGAAAAATCAAAAAAGAAACTCATATTGGATACATAGTATTTTTCTTGATGTGCTATCACTATTTTTGTTACTTGATATCTCGTTAGCCATTTATTTATCAGTATGAAACATGTACCATATCATTCATTAATATATTTTATAAATAAACCATAAAATTTTCAGGTAAAAAAAATATTCAAGGAAACGACGCCCCTTTAATGATGTATGTATCGACGTCGGTGCGGTGTGTTCTTATAAACACACTACCAATATAGTAGAAACATCGTACAATGCTCTCTATCAACAAGGAGAACCAGTGTGTTATATGTTAACAGTGCACTGATTAACACAGACAAATTAATAAAAATCCTCTAGTGTAAGTTTTTGTAGCATATGATGTCATGGAGGGGGCGGTGTGACATATCCTTATAAACGCACTGAAAAAATAGGGGACCACTGTACAGTGGTCTTTGTCAACAAGGATACCTGGTGCATTATATGTTAAAGGGTGTACCGATTAACAAAGACATAAAATAAATTTTTTTTTTTTTTCAAACAGTACATGCACAATGTGCTATAATGAAATAACACACTAGTGCTCTATTTTACATATGGTAGATGGATTTTAAAAAAATTGTTTTTAAATTTTTTTTATCAAACAATACATGTGCGGTGCGCTGTGTTAAAACAACGCACTAGTGCGATATTTTACACAGGGTGCACCGATTAAAAAAATTATATTTTTTTAAAAGTCATGCAAGGGCCGACATGGATTGGGATCTGACTATGCAAGTCGTCCCGTGGGTTAGATGTCATAGGCCTATATATATAGTAATACAAACCCCATAAATCTAAAATGAAAAGCCTTAATTCTGAAATCACAGAAGCAGGAAGAATCAAGGGCATAAAAAAAAAGAATCAAGGGTTTAGCGTAAGAATGGATTTTTTAATTTTTTAATTTATTTTATTTTTTTAATTTTTTTAATTAATTTATTTATTTTTTCTGAAAATGAACAGTAAATTTAAATTTTTTACTTACTACGTAAAAAATACCGCAAAAAATGTAAAAAAAAAAACAGTAAAATTTAATCACGAGATGGTTTGAAATTCTATGCTACAGGGTTTGAATCACCAGAGGTTTGGAATTTTGATTATCTGAATAGTTCTATTCGAAAGTATTTCACTGCTTCACAGTGCTCTCATTCTCTCTTGCTCCAAGTATGTCTCATGCAAATCTCTCCCTGAATTTTTTTGCAAAAGTAATGAAATAATGAAAAGTGTTTACTATTTAAATAATTGTTTTATGAGATTAGATTTTTGAAAATATTTTTCTACCCACTTTTCAATTTACCTCTTTTTTTCACTTAAAAATAATGAAGTTGTGTTTTTTTATTTGCAGCTATTCAGCACCAGTGCGTTAATTAATAACACCACACCAGTGCACAATAACTAAAATGCACAGGTGAGGTTATTTGTACATTAGCACCAATAACAATAAGTCCATTTTTAAGGCACCGAAATTTATTTTAGATGTGTACAACAAAATTTATTGTTGATTTTTCTCAAATGCGGGGATAAAATATCATAATATTATCGAATGGATAATTCTTCACAATCTAGCACATTCCATAATATTTCTCAAAGTCCATCGTGGGGTTCTCCTTATCCATCTCGAGATGTAATATTTACTTCAGATTTTATTTCTATTTTCATTATCTAATTGAATTTATGTTTTTTCTTCATGTCAATCAGCTTAATAAAATTTATAATGTATACAAATTTGCAGGTTCATTCATATTCAGAATCATGTTCAGATGCACAAGATATTAATCAAATCCAAAACATCGGAATATGTTATCTAGAGCAGAATACCGCAAGGAATATTTGGTAGATGAAAATGGATAGCCTCTTCACCCTGCCGATTGTAACAATATTTCATCTTCTAGCCACAATCTTGGGACAATGATGGTAATAATAATTGTTTGGTACATTAATGTAATTATTTCAACGTGAAACCAATTAATCATGCATTGTCGACATGCTTATTAATTGATCATGTTCAAATATATTTTTTGAAATTATTAGGATTATAGTGATGATGAGCGACCTACCTACCATCTTATGTTGCACCCCACAATAATGTCAAATCAAGAGAAATTAAGAGAAAAAATCAAAGAGGAACGATACCAAGAATGGTTGGATCAACCGCCTATTCAATTCCCACTACGTCCAAATTCACCAATTAGGAATGACTATAGCAATAGTAGTTCTTCACAAGCTTCCAATGGCGGCAATCAAATAGAGGTTGGTATGGATGATTACTTAAGGGATATGACTACTGTAGAGACAATTTTGTTAGATGCATTCTGGAACGATGATTAGCTAGGGGATGATGTTCATATCACTGACACCTTTTTCGAAAGACTTAAATTTTCCTCCACCACCCCTCTCTTTGGGCCTAGCGATCAGTCAAATTCTACCCAGTTGAGGAAAACGATGTTACTATACAACTTCAAAGCAAATTTTGGCTTGTCGAATGCATGTTTCTCAGAAATTTGGAGGTAAGTTTCCATAAAGCCTCCCTTATATTTTGAGAAATATAATCACACAATGAACATTAAAAATGATCAATTTTATGAATGTTAATAATTATATCAAAATTTATGTACATTTAATATTGTCCATGATCACCAACTACAGGTTATTCAAAGATAAGGTTCTTTGAAGTGATAATGTGTTTCCCGATAACTGGGAAGAGCTAAAGAAATTTTTGAAAATGTTGGGTGTTGGGTGCATATCATATCATGCATGTCAAAATAATTGTATTCTATATAAAATATAATATGTAGACGAAGAGATATGCCCAAAATGTGGGCATGACAGGTATGATAAATAAATAAAGAACGGTAAATCACGTGGTCCTCCTTTTAATATATTAAGGCCCATCCCTATAATCCCAAGGATTCAAAGGCTCTTTCCTTGCAAAGAATTAGCTATGTTGCAGGGATGGCATGCCTCACACAGAAGTGAGTTGAGAGTTTTGCAAATCCTAATAGATTCAATAGCCATGAAGCATATAGAGGATACATGGCCCGAAAATTTCAAGGATGAAGTACGAAATCTATGACTCAGCATAGCCATGGATGGCGTCAACCCATATTCTCTCTAGAATAACAACTATTATTTTTGTCTTGTAGTGGTGATCAATAACAATATCCCCTCATGGTTTTCCTTGAAGAATGAACATCTTATGTTGGCTCTCATAGTCCCTAGTAGAAGACAACTGAATAATATGGATGTCTACTTACAACCAATAGTAGATGAATTGAAGGAATTATGGGATGGGATAAATGTATACGATGTATCAAGACCCATTGCAGCAGAGAGGAGTTTTACGTTGTATCGCATATGTGCTTACACAACACATGATTATCCATGCTTAGGAGTTTGCTCTGGTAAATTACATGTTTATTGATTTGTTTATATGCATAACAATATTCTTTCGCATATTAGTTATTTAATTCGTTGTAATTGTTTTGATCTTCATGATATTCTTTAACGTGCCATGCATAAATATTGTATATAATAATCTTGTAGGTCTTGTAACAAAAGAGTGTTTTGAATGTAAACTTGGTGGACCTTCTTTGAAAGCTAGATGGTCCAACGACCTACGAAAGTCAGTGTATGACTGCTCCAATGTATTCCTCCCAGAATAACACCCTTACAGAAGAGCAGCATCCTCTTCCAATGGTAAACGAAAGAGAACCCAAAGGCCTTCAATAATGACACCAGCTAAATGGCTTAGATCATATGAGAGAGAGAATGAGAAGGAGTTTATAAAAATGTTTGATTCAAATGGGGAGCCTATGTTCGATGATCCAGAATTCTTAGACACCTATGTTGAGAAATTTCCCATTGGGATGAAAAGGAAATCTATCATTTATAACCTCCCATATTGGGATCATCTTAAGATTACCCAGTTATTAGATCCCGTGCATATATTTAAAAATGTTTCATATTATTTATGGAGGCACATATCATCGAAACAAAGTGACACATTGGTTGTTAGGAAAGATCTTATTACTTCAAAAACTAAAAAGAAACATTGGCCAAGATGATTAGAAAGGACAAGATCAGAGGTAGGCGTTGGTCCCTCTAATTCATGGTATTTCAAAGAAGGTGATGTCCCATGGATTTTAAAAAAATATGATATTTCTTTGGCAAAGGAATTTATAATGGGTGTGAGGGTGCCATCTTCATACAAGTATTCACTACAAAGCTGCTTCACCGTGGATGACCATTTGTCGAGGTTTAAATCACATGACCATTTAAATCTTCTAAGAGTAAGTATAGTGTCAAAAGCATGATTTTATCATTTTTTATATTAATAAATTTTATCCCATGGAGGGATCATAAAACATAACTAATTTTGTATATTATTGAACGTTTTTACAACTTTGCAGTGTCATTCTCCTTTGTTTGTGTGTGGGTGTGTGAAACATGAATTTCCCCGAGACTTAGGACGTGCCATATAGAAATTATCTTCATTTGTACGTTGGATCACGATAAAGGAGATTCATGTGGCTAGCATTTCACGGTGGCGTCAAGAGATAGTTGAGATTTTTTGTATGTTTGAGAAGGAATTGCTAACTAGTTTCATGGACTTGCAGATTCATCTTCTAATCCACCTAGTAGATTAGGTTGAATTAGTTTGGGTGGTTTATTTTCATTGGATGTTCTTCTTAGAGAATTACATGAATAAATTTAAAGGTTTTTTTCGACAAAGGGAAAAACACAAGGGGCCTATGGCAGAGGGGTACATATTCTATGAGTCTTTATATTATGCCAGTGAGTACATCAAGCAGATAGAAAACAAACCATGAAGTAAATGTTCATGTTGAAATTTTATATAATGTATATTTTGATCTCATATGTAGTATATGTCAGTTTGATTTCATCAGCGAATGCAGAAGTTGAAGCAATCAATAAATTTGTTCTTTACAGTTCCGAAGCGACACAACCGTGGGTCACATTGTACGAACAAAAGAGGATGAAATGGGATAGTGAGAGGAAATAATTCATACTTTTGAATGGTATAAGTGTTCTTTATCCGGATCATTTAAAAGAAAATATGTCAAAAATATGCCCCAACAGTTGGGTTGCTAACCAAGTCTGAGAGAAATACGGTGCAACCGATCGTTACCTGTGTGCTGAAGAGGATGCACTAAATGTAGGGATTGGGTGCACCCACTTAGTAATAATATATTTATGTACATTTTAAACTTAATAATACACCTTTGAAATGTAGTTACATCTACATTTCATATTTTAAGTGTTGGGTTATTATAAGACACATGACACTATGATTTTCTAACTTTTTATAGGTGCATTTGTTCCCATCTATGTGGGCATATGGACACCATTTTCGCACAGAAAATGGTGATGATGGAAACATGACACAAGATTTTGGAGTGGAATTCGAGTTCGATCAATATGGTCGATCTAGCCACTGTGATCAAAACCTAGTATGAGGGACGTTAGGTTACGTCGGAAAGATACAAGAGATCATTGAAGTGGATTTCTCTTCTTTCCAACGTGCTATTTTTAGGTTCAAGTGGTGGGACACCTTTGATCGGAATAATTTAAAAGAAGATTGTGATAGTAGGCTGATATGTATCAGCTCTACAAAGTTGTGGGATGAAGCTAGGGAGCCCTATGTTTTCCCCAAACACTGCAACCAGGTGTTTTTTTACTTAGATGTGTTTGATAGGGATTGGTGGTTTGTATTGAGATATGACCCTAGATCAAAACACATTTTTGAGAACAATAGTGTTATCATGCCAAGCGAGCTGGAAGATAATGAGGGTTATCATGAAAACTGAGTGTGATATGGTACATGTGTTATTTCATCATTTATACTTTTTAAGATGGGTTTTTATAAAGAAGAGAACTAGTAATTACCTTATAACTAAGTCTTTTTTTTTCGAAACATTATAAAATGTATTTTGATTTAATTGGTAATTTTCATTGTGTTAATGCTAAAATCATTTCATTTGATAATTTGCAATTATGTTGATCTCGAAAAAAATGGTGTACTGTATAAAGTTCTTTTTTTTGGTATGTAATATCATAATAAAATAATTATAATTCTAAAGTACATGAATTTATTTACATTATTTTATAATCTTTATTATGTTACAAAAATTCATATTATTCTAGATTTATTATTTTACAATTATTTATATTCATACAAATTTAGAATTTTACAATTATGGTAATTTAACAATATTTATGGTATACATTTTACTTACCGTATTTATGGTTCAAAATTGACAATTAATTTACAATTTTACAAATTTACAGATTTTAATAAAATTGAATGATGACAATACATACAATTGCAATTACAGTTTTACAATTTCACAATACAATTACAATTAAAATTTTAGAATTTTACATACAATTACAATTACAATCATTTCACATTAATACAATTAAAATTTTACAAATATTTTACATACAATTACAATTCCAATTTTACATATATACAATTACATTTAAAATTACAATTACAATCATTTCACGTTAATACAGTAAAAATTTTACAAATATTTTACATACAATTACAATTAAAATTACAATTAGAATTAGAATTAGAATTACAACTACAATTACAATTACAATTACAATTTTACGATTCTATTACAATTAAAATTACAGTTACAATATTTACAATTACAATTTTAGACTTTTACATACAATTACAATTACAATCATTTCACATTAATACAATTAAAATTTTATGAATATTTTACATACAATTACAATTAAAATTACAACTACAATCATTTCACATTAATACAATTAAAATTTTACAAATATTTTACACACAATTACAATTACAATTCTACAATTGCACATACAATTAAAATTAAAATTACAATTACAATTTTAGAATTTTACATACAATTACAATTACAATCATTTCACATTAATACAATTAAAATTTTACAAATATTTTACATACAATTACAATTACAATTTTACAATTTCACTTACAATTACAATTACAGTTACAATTTTATAATTTTACATACAATTACAATTACAATTTTACATATACACAATTACAATTAAAATTTTACAAATATTTTTCATACAATTACAATTATAATTATAATTAGAAATACAATTACAATTTTACATACAATTAAAATTAAAATTTCAATTACAATCACGACATAATATTTAATAAATATCATGATTTAGTATTAAAAGTAAACATCACGATCATGATAACCATCATACAAACATCATATTCGACTAAAAAACACATTGAAATTCGCTAACATCATCTAATCATCGTGATCATGATCATCTAAGAAAACACAAGCATTGTATAACATCATCACAACACGAACATCAAATTTACATCTCATGTCAAATAACTGCTATCACATACACATCTATCGGCAAGCTGCACATTAAATGAACATATCTGACATGACCTAATAATATACACATCATGATTAACACCAACATGTAAATTAAGTACAACTGCAACATGAACATAAAATACATGGACTATATATATATATATATATATATATATATATAATGTAAAAAATATACAATTGTAATATAACTGCATATAAATTTGTCAAATATCAGATGGTGGTACATCAATAGTAGTACTAGTCGAGGCCTTCTTAGTCAATGGTGCAGCCTCGACATGGTCAAATATATGTCGATCATCATGTGCCTGCTGATCTGGAGGTTACTCATGCTCATCAGGATCAACGTCTTCCTGCTCATGACGACTCGACATGAATAGTCCAACGTGCCCATGATCATGACTGTTGGATGTTGCAGGCTACTCATCTTTGGCGTGAGGTGGAGGAGGAGGTAGAGTAATAGTTGAATGATGATCACTCCCCTAATCTTGATCATCAGATGATGAGTTGGTCGATTTTCAACGTACTCCATCTCCATCTCAACTGCGCCAATAAGCTGGTAGCTCTAACAAGATGCCGCATCAGGGTCAAAATTTCACATGGCATGCCTCTCCATATTGATGTCAACCCATCGTCAACCTGTGTCTCTCTAATAGTGACCAGCCTGACTCCCTCCTCCACTAGGAATCGATAGAGTTGGTCGCCCAAATCCATCCTAAATCTAGTGTCATACCTATGCCTCACACTCGTTGGTACCTGCGCATGATCATGATGACAAAGTCTGTCACTGGCCTGATCCACTGCATCTACCATCTCTCGATCGTCAATAGGATATACACCTGCACCATTTGGTGGTGGTGGCATCTCGTCACCAAAAAATGACCCATTATCTACAAAATGTATATAAGTACACAACAATAATTAGACAATTTCATTAAACAATTTATTTAAAACAAGTTAAATAACATGTTAGAATAAATTTAAAGAAAACACTAATATTACCTCTCTCATCCAGCAGCTCATCAACTATGAAGAGGATGTTGGCAGACCCTCACCAATCCAAACCAACTTATGGAAATGGCACCATAATGAAGGTGTGATCATCAACACTGGATAGCAACTACAGTGCATCATGAGATATCCTCGCAGAAAAGTCTGACTCACGCCTCTTTGGCACCATATGGCCCCACATATGCATCCGTATGTGCAGCATTGGCCTACGCGGATATGGAACAAAATTAGGCCTCATCTCTAGAAGCCTCTCAAAAAATAAACAAATAGCTATGAAGAAAAATGGAAGTTCACCCTACCTTGTACCTGAGAATGACATCTAGCTAAATTTGTACAGGACTGCCGAAAAAAATTTTAGAGCACCTCACAAGTCATGGCGCCTGTAATAAAGAATCAAAATAAAATAAAATTAGGAAATTAATGTGTTTCCCATCACTGGTATGGTGTGAAATGCTCGACAACAGTAATGAGAGGCATCTCACCTCCTCTCCACCAAACAAAGCAATATGTAACAGACCATCGGAGACCTGAAAATATGTAGGAGACAGTATATCAGCGCTAATGTATCTATGGGAGTACACCAACTGACTCCCTGCTGAATAGCTGACGGGGACCTCTAGGAATGAGGGAAAATCTTGCCCTCTCCTAGATATGCCAATAATAAAATACATGTCCTCCTTAGTGGGCGTGTACCACTAGTTAGGACCAACCTTGAAAGCCTATCAGTGGGCATTCCACCTGAAGATAAGTTCTTGCAATAACCCGTTATGGCCCTTTAGGGATGTAGCCTCCTCATAGAACTTAAGAAGGCCTACCTCCCTTAGGATCGTCTGGGTGTTTTTCATAATAGGATGAGGGTACATAAGTATCTCCATCTCTCGTGCCTCCCATAGATGAACCATGTTATAATGGTCTTCCATATGTTCTTGTTGTTCCCTCTCTTCTCTCCTTTGACATCGTTGAATGATTCACACATTAAGTACATTTTTCTTATTAAATGAGACATGTATATATTATATATATATATATATATATTAACAAGAAAAAAAAAGCAGTCAGTGCATCATAAAAAACAGTCATGCAACGATATCGGTGCGTTTGTTTTTATCGCGCACTATTCGCGGTACACTTGGAAATTTTTAGGGCACCAGAAAACATGAAATGTAGTTTCTCCTACTGTGCTTTGACGAAACTATCCATCCTGGGGCAGATAATTACGTCAACGCAGTGCCAAACATTAATTAATGATCAACGGTGTGGTCGTTTAATCGAACACACTGTTGATTATGTACAAGTTTGGGAGGGCAGTGCGCTGACCAAAATACTCGCTCAGGGTAGATAGTTTGGTTAGTGCACCACCCTCTAGAATCATTACATGGTCAACAATGTGGTTTTCTAATCGACCACACTGTTGACTATGTACCAATATCGGGAGGGCGGTGCACTGACCAAACTATGCGCCCCAAGGCGTATAGTTTAGTCAGCGCACAACCCTCCTAACATCTTTACATGGTCAACGGTGCAGTCGTTTACATGACCGCACTATTGACTATGTATTGATGTCCTGAGGGAGGTACACTGATCAAACTATCTGCCCCAGGGCACAGAGTTTGGTCAACACACCGCCCTCCCGAACTTTGACATAGTCAACGGTGTGGCCAGTTAGCCAAACGTACTAGATCTAGTGCGATTAACATTAAAACTAATCATGGTGTAGCCTGTAAATTTATAGGCAGCACCACGAAGCAGTGCGAGCCAAACAGCTCGAGCGCACCGCACAGGAAATAATTTTTTTTAAGGGTAATTTTAATTTTGTTTAGAAATACAATTCACTAAAAATTTTAATTATGGAGAAACAAGTAAAATACCTATACATTTGGGTGCCGAGGAGGCATATTTTCTGAAGAATTTCCAAAACCAAATTTTCACACCATTTTCCAAAATTCGAAATCAAGATGGTGGGAAATGGAAAATAGCAGTGCGTGCAATGGGAGCACCAATGGCAGGGCACCTCACACAAGGGAAATTTTCACTGGTGCTTGAGAGATGTGCAGCATTGAAGAAGTAAAATTGTAGATTTTTTTGCCGTAATTTATTTTATTTAACCCAGTTTCAGTGCATGGGTTTTTGGGGCACACCGGGTGGTTTCTTCCAAGTGCAACAGGGTTGTTTCAGTTTAGCACGGGTTTTTATGACACACCAAGACTAAATCTCTGTAGTGCACTGGTGCGCTATGGGAATTAGGTGCACCGATAGGTCTTTTACAGAGAACACGGTGTCTTGGTGTGCCAATTTGTAGTACACACCGATTCTTTTTTAGTTTAACACACCAGTGCAATTTAGGATGAGAAACGCACCGAAAAAAAAAACATCCGCAAAAACCTCCACCCCCCAACTTCCTCTAGAAACCTCTGCTAAAAATAGATATCTGGGCTCTTTTTATAAGGGGTTCCTCAAAAAAAATTGTAGAGGGTAATTTCTTTGTAGTGAATGATTGAAGTAAGTACCCACAATTCAAGCCAAACAGGTACCTACACTAAGTGTACTACCCAGAAATTAAATTCACCAAGTTGGAGCCACACCAGTGGGCCAAAGGACTATAGAGGGTAGGATTGTTAAATATGTTGAATGTGCCACACTTTGGTTTAAGTGCCATCAACATGATATAAGTTCAAAAAAATCTTGTTTTAGTGCATGATGGGTACCTTTGGCTGGGAGAGAGGATCCCAATATATGAGATGCTAATCAGAAGGATCATCACACTGCCATACTAGGAAAATAATCCCATCGATGATTTCGTTGGAAAAATTTAGGATAATTTAGTCACTAATGACATGAAGAAGAAGTATAAGCTGATAAATAAATGAAGGGTCTATTACATAAATTATCAATGATCAAGGAGTGTGCTTCGTTGTGCACATCCTTGGAGGAAACATTATGGACAAGTGTGGAGCGAATGAAGTCCCATAAACTGTGGTATCTTTAGCCACGCATTGTAGTAAAGGGGTTCAGCTTAACTGGGCCAACTATCTATGAAAGGAGTTCTTGGAGGATTGTCGATAAGTGCAGGAAGAAAGAAAGATGTTCCACTATGCATGGCTTGTGTTGATCATTGTATTGTTGTCATGGAAGGAACCAATAGATTCAAAATTTCTCATAGTTGAACCAGATGTATGCGAAGCCATACGGTATGCCTTGCTCTAGTTTACAAAGGAGCCAACATGCACACACGAAAACAATATTTTTTAGGTATTAATGGAAATCAATTTCTGCAAGGTGGTGGATCAGTGTCCCGAGCTCTCACCTAGTTAGTTGAAGAAGTACCATAATATTTCATATTTTAAGGTCGATTTCCACAAGGTTAACATTAAGGCACGAAAGGACTCGACATGGACATGGCATCCTTTTCAATATTTGGTTACAGAGGATGACCCTGTGGAGGTCATAAATAGATGGTTGATAGGCTGGATGACCCCATCCATTGGAGGCACTGAGACAGAGGTAGATACCAAACAACATGTGGGTACCAATGGAAACGACATAGAGGAAGGCAAAGACAGAGAAAGAAATAGAGAAATATGTAAAGAGATCAAAGGGATATAGTAAGAATACGAATAGGGTTTTTAGGAACTCTTAGCGATGTAGATACATATGATTCACCATTTATCATAAGAAAGAGGGTACCTACAGTGTCTATTCAAGGTGCGCAGAATAAGTAGAAGGCAAATCAATCCAAGCATGCAAATCCAATGGTCTTCACAGAAGGGGACCTTAATGAAATTAGAGAGAAGGTAAAGCACAACACATAATAAACTTGGGACATAATCGAGGATCAATACAAAATAGTATTGACATAAGTACAACAAGGCATGGAGGATCACAAGGTGTTGGCACAAACAACAATACAATAGGAGAATCCAACCAGCCAAAAAGTGCAGACAAGTCAATCAGCACAGCCAGAGCGCCCACTAGAGACCTAATTTGGTTTGCGAATTTTGTAGGTACCACGAGGAGCACTATACTTCCAATTCATAGAAGATAGAGAGCATGCAAAAGGATTTGAAAACATCAACATGAATCTTCTCGTGCTCCCCACTCAATCACTACACAAATTTCACCAAGGAATCCTAGAATAATTGAAGGGGTGATAAAAACATATTTTGCAGCCAAACATACAGGTGCATCAGAAAAGAACTGCAATGAAGAAGGAGATCAACCAAATGATCGAGGAAAGTGATACGGCACAACAACAACAAAAGAAATTGGAAAAATCCATATAGGAAAACTTGTAGTGAGGTTCCTAACGTTAATGTCCATGGAGAGGAAGAACTGGTAGAAAAAGTTGTGAATCTTATACTCATGATCAAATAATCAAAGAAAAATATGGAGAAGTTGAAGTTTGAATATCAAGTAAATATTATTGATTTGAAACTAAGGTTCCAGCCAACCACACCACTCAAGGTGCGAGAGCAGAGGGAAGTGGATTTCAAAACTGCACTGGAAGGAATCTCCACACCAAAGTAAAGGACTGTGGTAATATTTTAGATGATACAATGGAGACTTGGACATCTCTGCAAGAGGATACAAACATTCAGAGAATTTAAGAAGAGGTTCAAGTAAATAAGAAGCACTTGGAGGAAATCAGAGCAAGTGCAAGGACCTTGGCAATCTCCCAGAGGCTCGCTAGGATCACAAAAGGGAAGAATCTGCAGAAATAAATTGAATACCTTCAAAGAAAGGAGTAGATCATATCAGAGCGAACTCAGCCATGGTAGCATGTGGTGATATAGTTGTCACAAGCAGCGGATGAAAATATCAAATATCTTTGTTGATGAGAGAAATAAGTGTTTTAGAGAATTGCGGGGCCAACAACAGAGAAACTATTGGAAGAGGTGCGCGAAGAAGAGAAGAAATTTGCAAAGATGATCCAACCATTCAATGAAGCCTACAACATCATAGCAGCAAATATTCAGGGTGCACCAGCTGAGTAACTTGGGACGAGTCACATGTGAGTGTCAGGGGCCTATTTGGCATGGCCCAACTTGGTCCAAATTCTGGTAAAAAAACTATGCATTTTGATGAGCAGAGTGCGCGGTACTGCAGAGTTAGATCTACCATGCGGTGTTTAGGGGTTTCGGTGGGGGTCAAAGACCCTCATTTTGCAACGGGTATGGGGTTTATTTTAATTTTTCTGGTTTTCCCATGCTATGTGGACCATGGTTTTGTATGATGTAAATTCTATATAAGGAAATGTAATGTTGAGTCAAAGTCATATGATGTAACAATTGATGATAACAAGCACTTCAATTATCTATTTTTAGTATATTTTGGGTCTTAAGGGAAGGCTCCACAACTCTATGTGCAGAGGCCTTGAAGAGACTGCAGTTGTGTGTGCAGACCACCTGTAGTTGTGTGTACAGGTCGTAAAAGTGAATGTACTAAAGGGACTTATCCTACTAAAGAAGAATAAGTTTTGGAGCATATTTTATGTCTTTATGTATTGTTTTTACCTTTTATCTATAGATGCAAAGTATTAATTTCACTTGAAGGATACAGTAGCACATATTATCTTATTTTGTATTGTATTAATGTTTATTTGAATGTGATAAAGTATCTTAGTATAATAGATAGCGTAGTACAAAAATGTACAAAAAAAATTAACTTTATAAGAACCAATAGGATTCAAGATGATGATGTCAACCATGGGGGATGATTCACCATTTTTTAAGTAAAATGGTAAAAATATTAAAAAATAATAAAATAATAAAACTACTTTTTCAACTCACATTTTCAACTTATCTCCCAAATGTTTTACTCAAATTTTGAGCAAGATTATTCGTTGGATGCAAAATTCAATTCTTCTTCCAAGGAGTACCCATGTTGCATACTTTTGGTGGACCCTGCTACAAGAAAAATGAGAAATACATAAAAAAAGTGTGATTACAATCATATTTTTCATGTATTTCTGATTTTTTGTGTAGCAGGACCCATCAAAAGTATGCAACATGGGTACTACTCGGATGAGGAATTAAATTTTTCATCCAGCGAGTACTCCCGGTAAAAATTTGAGTAAAAAATTTGGGAGATAAGTTGAAAATACGAGTTGAAAAAGTAGTTTTTTCTTTTTTCCCTCTAAAATTTGATGATATAATCAAATATTATTTTATTATTTCCACTATTATTTTATAATTTCCTTAGGAGGCCCATTTTAGTCCTCAAAATTACCCTAATGAGTATAGATAAGTGAAGTAAAACTACCTCACGCAGTCCCTCAAGGCTACAGAAACATGGTTCTACAACCACCCATAGCCATCTCGGGGGAGACTGTGATATGCTTGCAAGTAGTTGCCAAAAGGGCTAGTCTCAGAGGGTTTTTTGGTGTGAGGTACAATTTGAACCTTGGTCAAGCCCAACCAAGCCAACACCTTGTTGTACTTAATTTTCAGATGGAACCATTGTTGGTATGTGGAATATTTCTTATGGCGATTGTTCTGCCATTTCCCTTGTGTCTCTATGAATTGTAGGGTTCGGTGGCCTGTTTGGATGATTGTTTCATTCCCCATAATATAATGCTGCCATTGTCATCAGGCTTACACAATGGAATACATCTCTTTGTCATAGGTGGGATACCTTCGAACTGTGTTTGAACATGTATTGCTATGACATGCCGCTAGATGCACGTGTTTAGTAAGAACTTCACCAACAGCATAGCTGGAGACATGTCTCTCAATCTCAAATAGTTATTGCAAGACTAGTAATGTGAACACTAGTGAAGAGCAGAGTCGATGCTTCAACTCTTCGAATGCCTTCTATCGGGATTCATACCAAAATAAATTTTCTTTTGCCCCTCCCTTGGTGACTTGACTCAAAGGCCAAGTGATATGAGAGAATCCCAACGTGAACTTGTGGTAGAAGTTGGTAAGACCAGAAAGATGTGAAGCTCTATTACAGTGGTTGGGACTAGCTAATCCCAAATGACCTACATCTTGGTTGGGTCCACATGCACACCCTGCTAATCGATGATGTACCCTAGATATTTAAGTTGGGTCATGCCAAAAGAAAATTTCTCTAAATTAGCACACAACTTGTGTTGTCGTAGTGTTTGGAGGACTTGTCTAAAGTGGTGGAGGTGCTCTTCCAAAATCTAGTTGAAGATTAGGATGTCATCCAAATACACCACCAAGAATGAGTTGGTGAAAGGTTGTAACCTATCGTCCATAAGCCTCATTAAGGTTGCGGGGGAATTCGTCAGCCCAAAAGGCATAGAAAACCATTCCAAAAGGCCCTCCTTAGATTTGAAGGTACTCTTCCACACATCCGAGGGTTCAATTGTTACCTAGTAATAACCGGAATTCAAGACAATATTGCTAAAATATTTAACCCCTTCCAGTTGGTCTTGCAGGTCATCAATCCGTGGAATCATATACCTATTCCAGAAAGTGATCTTGTTTAGCGCTCGATAGTTAATAAAAAGTCTCAAAGTCCTTATCTTCCTCTATACCAACACGATTGGGATCCCATAGGGTGATGAAATTGTCATAATATACCTTTTTTGCACCAGCTCATGATTCTTCCTCTTGACCTCACTATTCCAAAAAATAGAATGTTGATAGATCGGGCCATTGGGTAGTGGCATGCCTCAGGTAAGATCGATGGAGTTCTTGACCTGAAAGTGTAGAGGTGATCTTGTGAGATAGGTGAAAATTTCCTTGTACTCCCCCATGACATTCTCCATCTATTTTTATTGTACAGAGGAGCCATGTCTAGAGTTCGTGGCCACAATATTTTTTTAGACCTTAGGGAATATCATAAGGAAAAAAAAAATCTCTCTCTAGGAGATGATCTTACTACATTTCTTCGCAGTGACAAGAGATATGGAAGGAGGAGGTGCTACCTCTGATATCCTGTACAACTTATTTTCCAAAGCAATAAAAACATTTTGAGGCCTAGAGTCATACATAACATGTTTCTTCCACAATTATGATTTTTCTAATAATACATCAAAAACTTGGAGAGGAGTAACATCACATAGTACCTCATTCGTGAAGGGCTTGATGTTGTAGGGAAGGCGAGACAACTGGCTAACGCGGAAATGTTGTCATTGATGAAGCCACCAAATGGTGTATGGACATGGGTGTATTGTGGTCGATAGGCCTAGCCACTTCAAAACCTATACTAAAATGAGGTTCTTTACTCTCCCGTTATAAATAATGAACTGCAACAAAGAACCCTTCACCCAAATCTATGAGTCGAAGAGGTGTTGCCCCTCCTCTGAATCTTCGAGTTCATCCTTCTCGGTCTTGTTGGTGTACAAATGGTACTACGCTCTGCATCAATAATATTCTCCCCTTTTTCATTTCTCTTATCAAGTTCTAACTCACAGTTGGAGCATGCATCTAATTCATAAGGCTTCAGCTCGGCCACCAGTGACTGCTTGGCTCAACAATCATTTGTGTTGTGAGTGGAGCTCTTATGGAACTCACACCACTTTCTCATGTCATTATTTTTCTTCGTCATGTTGTTATTTGATTATCAACTTCGATGGGATGCCTTGGGTTTCCCCGCCTTGGATTTTCCCTTTGTTATACAGTTTGGACTCACCTTTACCTTTATTTGGATTCACATATCCAAATTCTCGCTTCTTCTATTTAAACGTCTTCTCGATCTTGAGAAAATATCGATAGGCATAACTGAGTGAGGAGATGTTTAGGAACTCCATTTCATCCTAAATTTACTTATGCAAGAAACTGCGATACTTGAGTACCGAATTCTTCTTGGAATCCTTAATTCCTAGATCCATGTGAACGGCATGAAACCATTTGTGAACTCTGACACATCTTCGTCCCTTCCCTACCACAACGTGGTCCACTTTATGTATTTGTATTCATAGACACCGATATGGTAATAATGTTCCTTGATGCCATCTCTGAAATAATTCCAAGTGGGAGTAGGTAGTAATAGTTAGGCCTCCCCCTCATCCTTTTTATCATATTAGGTTTCCCACCAGTCCTTGAAATGGGGGGCAGCCTTCAAGAGTGAAAAATTAATCTTTTCCTGGTTGGAAGAGTCAGGAACTAAAAAATATCCTTCCAACATATTTAACCATTTATCTATGAAATTTTCATCTATCTGGCCTTCAAATATGGTAATTTAAAAGATAAATTGTACCTTAAAAGGTTTTCCACTTTGAGTGTGGCTTCCAGATTAAGATGTGTCACATGTGGGTAGTCGTCGAAGTATTTGGGAAAATTTATCCATTATTTTGTTCCCCTGTTTCTCGAGGGCATTCTCAAAAAATAGTTTGAAAGTATCTCCTACTCCCTCATATTTCTTTTCTTCTTCCATGGGAGATCGTTGTGGTTTTTTAGGTTGATCTTGCAAAGATTCAACGATATCAAGCCCTAAATATTTATACCATGACCTCGTTGGGGACATGCAAACAAAAAATTAGAAATAGATGACTGCTCTGATACCATTGATCTAAACTTATGTAGGAATGTAATAAAACACATATATGAACATAAACACAGAATTGTAGTAGAAATAAAACTTGATTTCATTAATATCAAAGAACTGAAACATGCTTACATATAGAATGGGAATAAACTAGCTCGGGTGATGGTAGCTTGTCTCTAAGAAGAGATGTGGAGGATACTTGCCTATGAATTTTGTTACAATGAGGTTCGGTGTCCTTTTTATCATTGAAAAATAATGAGAAACCCTAAACATAAAAAAACCTACCCCTAGGAGATGAAGCACCAAAATCTTGCGAGCCCCGTTGGGGTAAGTTGGAACGTCAAATTTCTGGGGTCGTAAATTTTGCATATGATACTAGTTTGGCTATCATAATACCTCATTTCAAATATTTCAAAGAGGAGGCCAAAAAAATTGGAAAATTGTTTTAGGACTTCTCTAGTCTCTTATTTTTTCCTAAAAACATCTTTTAGCCCACATAATGGCTTCAAAAGAATAGGACCCGAAAAAAAACCAAAAATAGTAAATTGTGTTGCTATTAAGGAAAAATAAAAACTGAAAGAAACGATAGTGGGGGTCCAAGTAGAATAGGTGGGTGGCCACCACTATCCTCTTCGATCACAACCCTAGCTTTCAGTCGGTCTATGATGTAGCAGTTCCATGACATCTCTTGCTGAAACACCCTAGTGCTTCCTTGACTGCTCCTTTATGTACCTTTGGGATGGGTCCTCTGAGACACGTCATCTCGATCCCTTAATTATGGTGCCTCATTACCTACTCCTCTTTGTGCCTCCATAATGGGACCTCTAGCATACATCATCTCGATCCCTTCATCTTGGAACTTCGAAGCAAGCATTCCCTTCGAACTTATCATATATGATCCTCCAGGTTGAGCTGTCATGATTTCTCCACTTCCTTTCAATGGGGACGCCCTATTCCTCTGAGTTGTAGGTGTATATGACCTAATGACTCTTAATCCTTTTCATTCCTTTGTGCTACTAATTATTGCTTCAGTGTTGTATCCTCTGGGCGATGTCACCCATCCCTTCACCCAATCATGATACGGAAAATCTAGGCTTCCAATCCAGAGCTTCCATAGCTAGGTCTCTACCATGATGATTGGATAAGGTTTATTACACCAAGGCTCTAATATTTAGTCTCATCTAGTATTCACCACAACATGGCTCATAACTTAATCTTGGCAAGGCTTGATTCAGAGAATTATTCCATTCCACAACTTATGTGTTCGGTCCTAAACTCGATGGTTTTCATGAGAACTTTTTCCCCTTCTATGCCCATTGGATTTCACTAACCATTTGGATAATCAATTGGATAAAATGGTTCCACAAATGTTTTCATATATTAAAGCATTTATTTATGGGACTCGAGGCTTACTAAAGCACACACTAGTGTTATACCTCCTGAACTTATGCTAGATCTACTCTTCCTGAGTCCATGAGATACACGAGGAACTATGAAGACCAAATAGAGATTGGCATTCCTTGAAGGGATGGAGAAATTATTTTGAGGGTTTGAATGCAAGCATTTACCTTACGTGTAATGGTATATTCATGAAATTATTGGCCTTCAACCATTCCTCATTTAGAAATAGGGAATTCCACGCAAGTATCTTGCACTAGTGGCCATTCTATTTTCCCTACTAAGAACTGGTGGACTCCTAAAGGGCCTCCAACTCTCTTACCACACAGCAAGGTGTCCCTAATGGTGAAAAATGGCTCTTTGATTAATACTACTACACTTTTTAAGGGTATCAAGGGTATTTGGATCATAGCAGTGACCTGTGACTCATCCCTCCTGGAAAAGATATTATCACCTCCAAATCGCCATTGATATTATAAGCCATTTATACCATAATTAGCCTCATCCTCTCAATATCAATATGCTACATAGGAGATCAATTATGGTCCACAAAATTCCAACATCTAAGAATATAAAAAATAAATTCATTTGTGAGATACATAAGAATATCAATCAATTCAAACCCCTTTCCAAGGTCGTTCCCTACTAAAGCGTGCATGTAAATCATATGGATCAAATCTTGGTCATGTGGAGATGTAGGCCCAACACCACAAATTTATCATAGCATACTATCAAGCCCACTATGTAAAATCACAACTTATTAAAGTTAATAAGGAAGGATATACACAACATTATCTGAATTCTTCATAGCAATAATAAGGGATTCTAACCAACAACTTCAACACATTATCCATGGATCCTATCAAAAATAGGTGGTCTTCAATGTAACCATAAATATATAATAAAATAAATGTTTATGTCAATTGTTGTCATGTTTTAGTTTAGATTCTTATAAATATTTTCAATGCCTTTAAATTTTTCTCAGTAGGTTATTAATTTTTGTGTTATTAATAACACAATCAAGAATTTCATAAAAAACACCAGTTTAGCCCAAAAATGAAACATAATCCTTTTCATAATGTAAATCATTGCACAATATACTATTAATTGGTTAATATCTAAATGTAATAATGACTCTTGATCTGTAATACAATTTCAAACCTGAAATGCAAAATGCATTCATCATCACTTGAGCAAGTACCAAGAGAACTTATCTTGTAAAATTTCAGGGAAAATGGGTCAAGGACTATGACTCTCCACCTAACCTTAGACAACTACATCTAGTCTTCACTTGTAACGGTCACCCCTAATACAAAATCTATAGATTGATGGGATTTTCATAAGGGATTAAGATCACAAACTCTTGGCTGAAACAGGAACTTGATAGGACCTACTTCCTTCACCCACTAGCCACTTAGGAGTTAAATGAGGCACAAGGAATCCAGAGGATTACTTCCTCAACTCTCCAAATATCCAATGATAGCCTATCAATAAACAAGGAATCAAAATGCTCCTTCTCCATATAATTATTTCAAAGGATTCCATATAAATGTGTCTCCACCCTTCAAACAAAACACAGTGGTTCCACCCACCTTCTGGAGTCCAAAATCTACTACAAACAACGCAATAAGGAAGATTTTAGAGATCCTTCTTTCAGGAATCCAAGGAACAATCCTCCACCCCATCCATCAAGGGACTCTAAAGAAGGATCATCTCCACCCTCTGGAAATACAGGGAATAGAGAGGCAATTGTTCCTCTCAATTGCTCACGTTTCCATTCCAGATTGGGAATGGGATACAATAATTTTTTTGGATGCTTGCATTCAACCTTCACTTACTAACATTCTATGCTTTAGCCACAAAATAAACCACTTGTTTTTGCAATTTTTTCCAATAATAGAACTTTTTAATGGCCATGTGGGTCTTTTCCTATCCTCGATGGATTTAATGTGGCTTCACATGGAACTCTCTCATTATGAACCTCTTCAATTCGTCATCATTTGGCACATAAATTACATTTTTGAACCTAGTTATGTTTTCATCTGTGAGGTGATATTCCTCATCCCATACATCTTGCAGCAACTTTTCTCTCATTTACTGATATTTTTATCATGTTATCTTGCATTCTTGGCCCTTTAGACCAGGTCCATTTTGTAAGAGCTTATGGTTTCTAAGTGATTCATTTGAATACTAGTACTAAGCGCATCAACAATTTTTTTTCTTTCCTTTGTTGTACTTGATATCAAAGTCAAACTCGTTAACTATAGCCAGCCATATAGTTTGTCTTGCATTCATCTTGGGTTGCTCAAATAAATACTTGAGCCCATTATGGTATGTCATTAGTGTAAATTTCTTGTCAAGGAGGTAGTGCCTCCATATATTTAATGCATGAATTATTCTATATAAATTGATATCATGATTCACATAATTCACCTCATGCTCATTCGGTTTCCCTGATTCATAACATACTACCTATCTTTTATGAATCATGACTCCACTGATCCCTTTCTCATAGGCATCCGTGCATATGACAAAATCTTTTTCTGTATCTTCAATTTCAATACTTGTGCATTTGTGAGCAACTATTTCAATTTCTTGAAGTTTTTTTCACACTCAGTTTTCCATTAAAATTTCTTCCCTTTTCTCTACAATGAGGTGATAGCATGCCCTATCTTGGAGAGATTTTTTATAAATATCTTGCAATAACCTAATAATCCCATGAATGAACTTATCTCATTCACATTCATTGGGGTCAAACACTCCATTATATAATTGATCTTCTCTAGATAAATTGATATCCCTTGCTTGGAGACAATATGCCTAAATAGTGTATATGTGGTTGGAAAAAGGCACACTTGTTGATATTTCCATAGAGCTTGGGTTGCCTCGTCAACTGTAGCACTGTAGCCAAGTTATTTTCATGTTCTTCCTCATTATTTGTGTTATTGTGAATTATAATCACAAGCATATGAAAAAATCTCACTTTAGATGTGCATAAAAAACAACCCTAACATCAAAGATCGTTGTCAATTTCCTTAAATATGTAGTTAGTGATCAGAATAAATTCTACAGAAATCCAAATCTATGCAGTTAAATACATTAAAAAATAAATAAAAGCAAGAGTTGTTCCATGAATCCAATGAACACGACAAGAATGTTTTTAAAGAATTTTTGTATTATGACACCTAGGAAGGGAACATAGAAAAATGTTACCAATCCCCCTCAATGGGATGGGTTCTTGTATGTCCTCGACGCTTCAAATCTAAGATCTCTCTCTCTTGATGGTGTAGAAAACCAAGAAAAAAATGGAACTCAAGGAGAGCTCACAAGTAAAAAGGTAGAAAAATATGACAATGATGGAGGATCAAAGTCAGACCAAAAGTATTGATCCAGAATGATATTTAGGCAACAAAAGGTAGTGAATGAATGGAAAACAAAAAATATTGAGCTAGTCTAGATATCGGTGCATAATTAAAATATTATTAACCAAATCTAGATCCAAATTTTTTTGGAATATTTTAATATTTTTGTTGGATGGAAAAGGAATTTGACTTTGGTCAAATCCCTTTATTTGTAAAGAATAAATAAATAAATTATTTATTCATTACTTTAAGAGTGTGGTTGAGTAAAATTAAATAAATAGTGATTTATTCAATTATTTATAAATGATTTAGTCAAATTTAACAATGAATATTATTTAAATAATGTTTTAAATAATTATTCCTAGAAAATAATAAGATAAATAATGATTTATCTAATTAATTTTCCTGTTTTCGGTTAAATATGACCAGGAATATTAATTAAATTGTGGTTTAATTAATTATCCCTTGAGGAAAATGAAACAATAAGGATTTATTCAATTATTCCTTATGAGGTTTCTTGTTTAGACCATAAACAACTTAATAAATTACGGATTACTAAGTTACTTTTCATAGTGAAAGAAATTTTACTGGGGTAAAATTGGTCTTACATGATGTACTTTGGTCCATCTAATAGTAACAGGTTAGATGACCAAAAAATGGTGTAACAGATTTCCCCCCAGCATGCTAGCATTAGGAGAAAATCGGATGACCAAAGTACTTTGTAAGAACTCAATCACTAGACACCGAAGGGGGAGTTAGAGAGAGAGAAATATAAGGTAGACTAAAGCGCTAGAGGACAAAACCCTAAGGAGGCGAGACTTACAGGTGTTACACGTGTATTTTATGAGTGAGTAAAAGTTCTACATGAGGCGGGGGAGGCATACCTATGCCCATTGAGATAACAAAGTACAAATAATAATGATGCATCTAGTAAACAAGGGACTAAACTATATAGTACATGTTAGCATAAACATGGACCAGATAAAAACATGATAATGGATCCCACATGCATACTATGCTTGGGACAAAAACCAAGATTTATACAATAATATCTAAGTACATGAGATATAAGTACAACCAAAGAGGCCCTGTAAAAGAGGAAAGGGCTCTGAAAATCTGAATGATACATGCAAACTAAAAGGACCTGCAATCGGTTGAGGCTGGGACCATCAAATATATGGAGCTGCATCCAAGGTTGTAGTAGAGAGTTCATCCGGGCATGTGAGGGGATACCTGAAGGGCCACCCCCTCAGGAGGTCTGAAACATTTCACAGACACCCGAGAATCACCGGTACAATCTGGTGCATCACTGAACCATAAAGTATACGGATCTCAATCATGCCATGAGGAGCTGGAGCTGAGAAACAATCAATTCAAAGTGCAATAAAGAGACCCTTTTCCTGATCTGAGGCACCGAACAAGAGTGGAAGCTGGAACTAAGGTACATTTCCCTCTATACCTGTCTTTTGGAATGAGCAAGCTGATTTCAACAGAAGGAGGTCCACCATAGGTGAGCCAATAAGGGATCCTCAACTAAGGCACGAGGGATAATAGTAGAGTGATTGATAGACTGACACCAGGTATGATAGTGGAATGGGGGGTACTAAGTAGTGGGCTGGCGACTTCCCTTGTTAGATCATAAAGGGCATGGATGACCTATCAGCTACTGACTCGACACTGGAGGGGATAGGGGCAATATTATTGAAGGCCAAAATGTGTGACATGAGGGAGGAACAAAGAAATGAAGGATGGAGGACTTTAGTGGGATACAATGGGACTCGGGACAGACTTCATGGATGCGATGATGACTCAACTCAGATGCTCTAAACAAGGGTGACTCAATGATGCTACCACACAGAACAAGTCTGGTAGGGACCATAAAATCATGAGTACAAGATGGTTACTCACGGCGAAAATTGACATGAGCATGTACAAGTATGAGGGAAAACTGGTGCCCCAATTACAAGTGTTGCAAGTAAGGAAATTCAATTTTGAGGAGTGGTGAAGTGACCCTTCTTGGAAAAAAAATTTCCAAGTCAAGTATCAAATCAAAAAAAACTAAAGGATACCCATTTGAGAGCTCAGTGAGAGCTTTCCAACGGTGCTGAAAGTTTCTCAAACTGAGCTACGGTTTGGTCACAGCTAGAGAAAGAAAAATCTGGGGTTTCTCTTTTAATAAGGCATTTTCCATCCAATTTGATTCATTTGCAAGTGTAGTTGTTGCGAATGTAGAGAGGAGAAAAGGCCCTAAATCTTGGGGCGATTGTCGTGGACAAACCGGCCATTGGAATCGAGATCTGTCAGTTGCAGGTAAGATGCCTAACCATATTCTTTCAATTCAATGGATTAAAAGTTTAGTTTAGGCACCCAGAGCTCAGGAACAAACCCCTTCTCTTCTTCACAGTTGGGTTGCAATTTTTGGGGCATTATCTATGACATGGGTAGTAGGTTCTGGGTAGAAAACTACGACCTGTCTGAGGAATGGCCTGAAAAGTGCGAATTGTTGGAGAGAGGGGTTTTGGTGTTGTTATTGGCTGAGAGTTGGGATTTTATGGTTATGATGCATTCTTTCCTTTCTTTACACTGACAAAAATTATGGTTTTGTGCAAATATGGCAGAGTTGAGGATCAAATGGAGAGAGAGATACCTAGACACATTATGGTATGAGATCTAGGAGGATCATGGTGTCTGCACTGTATTGGCCAGGTTTTGGGTCCTGAAGTTTCTAGAGAACCCTTTGATGAGAGATGGAGAGCCCTTGTTGGCATGGATTGTCAGCTCTTAGGATCTGGATCATGTGATATTTATAGTGCATGGGCACCGGATTGAGCTGACTGTCCAGGATATATATTTCCTAAATAGTATCCCACCACTTGGGATGGTGGGAAACACATAGCCAGTGTTACCATGAGGGCATAAAATTATGGAGTTTTTAGAGCTCCAGTGTCGACTGGGTCTCCATGTGATGGGGACACAGAGATTGATCAGAGATCTAGAGCGGCAAGAGACTCGTGCTGTGGCCGCAACAATACTGCGGATCCTGGGCAACCAGGTACTCCACCACATCACTGGGGGTCAAATGATTCTTGTTGAGAGTGTGTTGAGTGGGACCTACTATGGGTGGGCCCAAATGATGTTATTGTCATTGAAATGACAATTGTCACTATGCAAGCGGCAGGTGAACCACGACTGTGTATATGTCACAGTGTTTTTCTCACTTTTCTTTGAGAAGATCTCAACACTTCAGCCTCTCATATAGCTCTAGGATTGGGGCCCGCGAGAGCCCAGGATGCGCCGTTGGGGGAAGTTACTATGTAGAGGGGGAGGTGGGGTAGGCGAGCCCACTGTATATAATAAACTATCCCTATAGTGGGAAGCGTTATCATGGGGACCCGGACTTGCCATTGCCGCTAGGTCGAGCATAGGGGCCCAATGCTAAGTGAAAAGTTGCTAATATTTTATGTGCATTTTAAAGTTTCAAAATATTTTATATGGTATTGATTCATTTACTTTTGGTATGCAGATACGTCACCGGTGAAACCAGCTGGGTATATGAGGCAGCCTACAATATTAGGAGCTGCAGCACCTAGTGGGTCGAGGGATCTGCAAAATGAGAATGTAGTTTCCCTCATGGAGAAAATCCTTCATAGATGTGAGAGAATACTAATCGATGTTTCAAAGCGTCGCTGGCAAGATCTTGACGGCTAGTACATAAAGCCATGTACTAGTCTACCCTTGGAGTTGCGAGGGGTCATGTGGCGCATGGCGATGGCAGGATAGGGGATGTGCGATCTATGAGCTGCTAGATCCGAGCCATTGGCTCGGGATCCTCCATATAGTGAATAGATGTAGGGGCATGTGGTGCCCCCAGTTTTGATTTTTGTAACATGCTATGGGCATGGCATATGTATCAAAGTTGATGGATTATAAAATATTTTGAATGACACATATAATGGATATGCATTGCTTTATGGTTTATTGTTATTGTCTTGTGTGAAATGTGTGTGATAAATGCCAATCTAGAATATTGTTTGCAATTATATCTACATAGTGATTTTTTTCTCTAGGTACATGACTGAATGTAATGATTTCAAATTCACGCATCAAAAGCTTCACTTGTAAATATCTTCTAAAAAAAGGAAAGGATTATGCACACGATAGAAACCATTCAATTGCATGAAAATAAGCAAGAAATATAAATGAACATAAAGGTGAAGGATTTGACAGGAAAGGGAATCGGCTAATAAAACTATCACTGCATCATATTCTCCCGGGTTATTGGTGGAAGTACCAATGCATACATCGTTAGAGAGAACAAGTGAATGCAAGGGGGTGAAAATGGCACAGGCTACCAAGGCTAGATTCCAGGAGTAATGACTTGCACCATCGGCATAACCGGTATATGGTGTGGACGTGGGTCCATCTGAAAGGTGCCACAAGACAAAAAATGAGAGGATGGTGAAAAATTATGGTAACCCAAACGCAAAGCAGAAATTAAAAAAACACTGCTAGAGGGAGTGCTCTTGGTAGGATGTGTACCAACCACACACCAAAAGGTGGATGGTGTGGGGGAGCTGACTTGGGGGTAGCTTGTGCTCATGTTGCAAAATTCACCATAGAAACAAATGGTTCCATTCCTCTTATGGGCAGGAAAGATGAAGTCAGGGGTGGAAAAGGCTTCCATGATGTCGTCATCATAGTAGAAGATGGGGTGACTGGTGGAAGGGTAACCACATGATGCGGAAAAGATACCTGACTCATAATTATCAGAAGAAAGGTTCACATGCGCATTGTCACGGGGGGTGATGGAAAAAAAGCAGATAAGGGATCAACTAATTTTGAGCCCAAGGTGATCGTTGAAGGGAGGTCAAGCGAGACAAAAGGGGAAGTCCAATATGGGGTCTTCCACCATGGATCTCATAGATTATGACAGGTAGAGGATGGTGGCCAAAGACTTTGTAATCTCGACATAGGAAGGGAGAATGTTAATGGGAGAAGGTATATCGTAAGGTTGGACCGAAGCATACTGCGCAAGAATTGGAGAGGCAGACTCATTCTGTTTAGTTTCATATTCTCGAGCTACTTCCAAAGAGGCACGGTAGTGCTTAAGGCGTGGAAAAAGGTGAGTATAATGGCCATGGAGATCACAAAAATCATAGGGGTGGTTGGTGTGAATATTCTTATGGTTCTTGGTTGCAGTCGATAAAGTAAAAAGGGATTCAAGGAATTTAGACTCAGGAAACACGGCATTGACCATGGGCTTGATACGAGGCAATTTAGGACAGTTATGAGTGGCATGACCAACAACATCACACAAAGCACACAGGGGTACACTTTGGAGGCTAAGGAGGAGCAGGGGTTTTCTGGGCAACCTTGTCCCTAGGTGCCTTCTTGTGGGCTTTTCCCCCCTCACTAGAAGCTTTCGCAATAGGATTAGGTTCATGTTGAGGTGGCTGAGGCACAAAAGCAAAGGGAGGGGTCATCGCGACCAGTTGGACCGGGGTCAAAGCAGTATAAGGTTTGGGCTGACCAGGTGGGATAGTTGTTGGGGGATCAATGTAACAGACTAGGATCCTCAGGGTGATGTTAGGAAGAGACAAGGTAGCCATAACAAGTACAGAAAATACTCCAGGAGGGGGAGCTAGAAACAGTATCTAACCGGAGGGGTAATGGACAGGGGAAGGTTGGACGACTCCGAGATGGTTACAGCCACGGGGGATCATGCCAAGAGGGTAGATAAGCTCATGGACACTAGTGACGGATGAGGGGCCTTAAAGAGGGGGTCCTGAAGGCTGAGTCCAAATACTTGGAGCAGGTTGCAGAGGGCAGGGATGTTGACTAGTCAAACCAATTCGTTTGAGGTCAGACCAAGACGATTGCATCACGCTAACATTAGATGAGCTAGAGTAAAATATAGGAGGAGGGAGACCAAGGAATGAACCAATCAAAGAGGAATCTGTATAGACTTCGAGTGAGACACTAGTTGGAGGTTCAACTATTTTTTCATTGGCCACCGAAGGGATAATGGACTCAAGGGAGGTTTGAGACTTCAGTTTGTAATATTTCAACTAGTTAATGGTGACGATATTTCCATTGTGAGGAAATCACATTTTATGGTGAACCACATATGGGACAATGGACATTGCATAAGTGTAGCTACGACCCAATATAATTTTGTAGTCTAATGGGGCATTAATGACTTATACGTCAAAACAAACAGTCTTGCCTGCAAGAGTAATATGAGAATTAAGGAACATGCCAACGGGCTGGGAAGAGTGGCCATCCCATGCTTGGAAGGTAATAGTGGAAGGATCTAACTCAAGAGATCTGATTTTCTTCCAAACTGAAGCGAACATCACACAGGTGGATGCCCCCTCATCAATGATACAATGGTAGACGTTGGCATTCTGGATCTTGATAGGGATTTGGAAGGTAACAAAAGAAGGAAGGGGGGAATGTTATAACTGGTGAACATTGAAGAAAATCAAATGATCATCTTAAGGTTCCACAGTGCCCATGGCAGTTATTAGATATTTTCATTGTGAAGGGAACAAATAGATAACTTCCAGCGTTAACATGGCAATAGGGGATTGCACCAAGTCATCTACTATACTATAGGAGTGGGAAACTTTACCAGAAGAAGTGTTTTGGCATAATGATTGTTATAGCATCATTTCTCACCTTGACATGATTCATGATTGCTACATGGCTTTATGGGCACCCATTCCTACAGTCTTGGACAAATTCACTTAAAAACAGTGGAAAATCCTTCATACGCGACTATGCCCGTGTTTTTCCGCGTGTATACGCTAGTACAGCTAGACTTTTCCGCGTATGCCATTTTAATGATTAAAAATATATATAAAAATCCCTAATTTCGCGCTGGGTTGATGGTTACTCAGGTAGTTCAACCACCCCAGCCCGTGGCCAACTGTTTCCAACTGCTGAAACTACTTGGAGGGACTATAAAAAGACCTCATATGTATGGCCTAAGGAGGGGAGAGAGAATTATTATTAGTATACTCTGTTGGTTCCCTATCCAAGTCTGATTCCCCGTGCCTCCTGCACTTTCCCAGTTCATTTCAGGAAACCCTTGTTTCCTTGAGATACACATCCCTTTATATGTTATCTCGTATGCACTCATTTGGAAGGAGTCTTAGCGAGGCAAGGGCTGGACGGATCCGGACGACGGTCTGCGAAGGCCTTGGAAGGATCAGGTGATCTCTCCACTTACTTTTGTACGTACTATTTTTATAATACAGAAGTATCATGTTGTTCCCGAAGTAATCGTGTTAGTGTACGCTTTAATGTATGAAGAATATTTGTTATACAAGTATTTATGATGATTTATTTAATGTTTTATATGAATCTCGCTAACATATAGAGTAGAAATATACTGTACAACTTGTCCTTTGTGCTGGTTTCTTCTTGTATTTCTGGTGAAAGAGGAAGGACGGTTGCAGGGAGTTTGAACTCCACGTGGATCTACTTCAAACGTAGGACCAACGGGTAAACCTCTCATTCTGCTCTATTTCGTTTTCATGACTGTGCATGATCGTGTGAGTCTCTGTTAAGTAGTACGCCCCTGCTCTGTGGAGGTTGAATCCCAACCAACCTCTAGGTGTTAAATCCCCGAAACAGAACTGGCGACTCCACTGGGGATCACATTTTTGTGATTCTCCTGTTGGGTTGTTTCAGCTGTTTGGTAGGTTGCCAACAGTTTCTTCTGTCTTTTACAGTCCAGTTTTCTTTCTTGCAGTCAGTTTGAAGCTTTTATACCTTTCCCAGGCTTGTACTTTTTATTTTTTATTATCTTTCTTTGTATACGCAGTTTTTCTTGCACACAGTCGCGTATACCCGCGAGTTTGTGTAGAAGGATCCGCGTACACGCGGATTTCCCTCGACACAGACGCGTATACACGCCTGTTTCATAGCTGCAAGGTCGCGTATACCTAGGCTGAATTTGAAATTTCAAGATTCTGGTGTTTTTGGTCTTTTCTCGCTGTGGAAGCCTGTGTTTGCAGAGTCTTTGTACTTACTGGAGTGTGACAGAAGTGGTTTTAAGTCTTGGTTCTCTTTCGTTTGCCCGAAAACTGATCTTTTTGGCGAAGTGTTTTTGTTGGTGCTAGCACTCCTGGATTGAGTTCCAAGATCGCTTTCAGAGCGTTCTTGGCTGTTCTGCTTTATCAGAACAGAGAGATTTTGCTCATTGACTCGCTCCTGTCTTTGTGTTGTGCTTTGCGTTGCGTTCTTTGCTTTGTTTTCGATTGGTTTTCTTGAGTTTCATAAGCTAGGGTTTTGTTGCATTTTTCGAAGATCTTTTCTTGTTTCTTTGGAGTTTTGTATTGCAACGAATTTGCACTATTTCTCTTGGCTGTTTGATAGAGTTTTTAGTCTTCCGTTGCCCTTATTGATCTTGCTATCATTAGTTTTATAAGGTTTGGGGGCATAGTTGGAGTTTATGCTTCAAATTCGGTCTCATTTTGGCTTGGATTGAGATAGTTGTTCTTGGTTTTCTTGAAGCTCTTGTTTTATAAAACTGAAAAGTCCAAAAACATTTGTTTTTCTTTTTGTTTTTTGCATATCAAAAACTCAAAAAACATTGTTGCTTGTTTTTGTTTTTGTTGTTGCCTTTTTCATTTTCGTTTGGCTTCATCTTTTGGGACTTTAGTGAATTTTCTTGCTTCTAGTTTCCTACTTGATTGTGAAGGGAGGTTGTCTTTTGATTTCTTCTTTTTCTTGTTGAGTATTTTGGTGTCTTATATTAAGAGTTCTTGTTTGCAAGAATTAGCTTTCTGGATATCAAAAGATTAGTTGAAATTGAAGGAGCCTTTTGGGAAATTTCACCTTGTTTCAAGGGACTTTCTGCATCTTAGAATTTACATGCTAGTGGTCATTTGCATTAGGTGCATTGAATCATTTAGTTAGCTTCTTAATTTTTGTGCGTGTGAGTTTGTAATTCGAAAAGAAAAAATACATTTTTAGCCTCGTAGAACTTACATAGAAATTGCTCTTCATCGAAAGACTAAGAACTGCATGTGCATGTAGTCAGGTTTTTATTAATTTCTTTTGCGTCAGAACATCATTGGTTTCAACTCCATATCCTTGTGACTTAATACAACAACCCTTTAAATAAGCGATTAAATCTAAAATCAACTAGCAAGTTTTATTTAGTGTCAATCACCAACTAGCTAGGTTGTAGGGCCTTGGAATAGGAGAGAGGAGAGTTAACTCTCCAAGGCCGCTCAAACAGACATAGAAGTTTAATAATTGAGCGAAATCCAACTCCGTGAAGTGGACTGGGAAAGCTCTCATCCGAGAGTCAAGCGCGAGGGGAAGTGAAGGTTAAGAAGAGGGATACCCCCCCTCCGATTAGCTGAATCTAACCTCAAGACCATTCCGCCCAGCTTCTGATACGGATTGGTGTCCATAGTTGCCGTTCCTAGGTTCCACACAGGTGACTGCGGGGGGGAATACCCGTGGTACCTGAGACAGACGTCGCATCACTTTCAGCAGTACTTCTGGGGGGTGCCCTTGCGAAGCTTGGGTGCTTGAGCCGGAAAAGGCTGTTGTTAGAAATATGATACAACGCTTCCATACCTTCGCTCTTTGCTCGGGGCCCCAATCATCCTGCACCGTTTCTAAGGTCCTATATTTTCGTCTCACAGATTTTGCGTCCGTCCTCATCACCCTGTTTTAAATACTTGGAGGCTGTTTGCTTGCTGTTTCTCAGGGTTTTGATTTTAGTGAGTGCTCTTTGCTCCTAGCTTGCCTAGCTTTTCACTTTTCGTGAGTCTAATATAATAAATTTGTAAAAGTGGCTGATCAAGCGCCTCGACGTTCGAGGAGAGTCCGGGGGTTATCTCCCGAGAGTGCAGAGCCTTCTTCGAGAAGGCGTAGGAGCGATCTAGCAGGTGGTTTTCACCCCGTAGAGTCTGACGCTGTGGAGAGAGATCCTCCACTAAGGTCTGAAGGTTTCATTGCTGATTCCGGTGTCGGTTCCGAGAGGAGCGTTTCGCTCACCTCGAGGGTATTGTTTCCTCAGGAGGAAGATTTTCAGATAGAAGATATACCTGAGCCTGCAGCTACAGGTCCATCTCCTCTTCCTCTTAATCATCCGTTTGTTATAGAGTACATCTGACCGGAGTCTGAGAGACCGCCGGATCTTCCTTATCTTTCTTATCTTTCGATGGCCACGACTGGGAACGCGGCTTCTACCGTGAGTGCTGCGGGCATTCAGACCCCTGTTTCTGTCGAGGCAGGGGGCACTCTTGCTCTATCTTCGAGTGCTTCTAGCACCGCTATGTTTGGCTCTGGGTTCACCCAAGCATATGCTTCTCAATCTGGTCCCTTTGTTTCAGGGATGTCCATTGCTGGAAATCCCTCTTTTTCCTTTACCGCCGGTGCAGCTGGATCTACGCCCATGTCCAACATGGCTAGTGGATCTGCTTCTTTTCAGGGTTTCCCCTTTGGGACTGGGCATATTCCTAGTCCCAATCCTTCTTTAGGGTCGTTTCCTTTTACGTCCCAGACCCAAAGTTTCAATCCTTGGGCTCAGGGGCCAAGTTCGACTGCGTTTATGGGGTGGAATCCTATGTTTGCAACGTCGGGGGAAGGGAATCAGTTCATCGCGAGTCATCCAGGGAATGCTTCTTTCCCTGCATCGAGTGCTTATCAGTCTTTTTCTCCTCTATCTAATGCATGGAACCACTACCAGGGGCTTACATCTTCAGTCAATACTTCAGCGGGGGGAACTAGTCTGGGTCTTGGTAACTCGGCATGGGGAGGAGGTTCTTCTCCGTTTTCTACGGGTCCTTTCTGGCAGCCTGGTGCCTCATCAAATCCAGGCTATTCTTTTCAGAATGTGGGAAATCCATCCCATCAAGGATGGAATTCTCAGGCTCCACCGCGATTACCATTTCTGGCAACGTTAAACTTGCCAGACTTGGCGAAGTTAACCAATGACCCGATTCGGTATAGTCCGGGTTGGCCTCCGGTTCCAACCAAACTTCCTTCAGACATTCCTAAGTTTGAAGGTAAGAATGGTGAAGATCCGGCAGACCATGTCACCACATTCCACTTATGGTGTTCATCCAACTCTCTGATCGACGATTCGATTAGATTGAGATTATTTCAGCGCACCTTAACTGGAAACGCCGCGAAGTGGTATGTAGAGCTTACTGGGGGCAGTTTCGCCACATTTGGAGAACTGGCTGTCACTTTTCTTAACCATTTCCAGTTGCCTGTCACATATGAGGCTGGGACCGAACTCCTGGCTAATTTTAAGCAGGATGAGGCAACTCACATTTCTGATCATATTCAGGAATGGAGGAGAAGGAAGAGGCTTATCAAAGCCCATATTCTAGGTGAGTTCCTTCTCGAGTGGTTTTTGAAGTCGCTTCAGTCAGATATTTCAAAAGATGTATCCATGTCAGGGGTATATTCCGAGGAGCAGGCCATCTTTAGGGCCCAACAGTTAGAGTTGATCTATTCTCAGTCTGGCATGCTTTACAAGTATTTGCCTAATGCTCCTCGCTCCAAATTGGATCTCTCGAAACCCAAACCTGGTACGCATGGTGACGGACTTGTCGGATCGGTCAGTAGTAGTGCAGCCAGCCTGCTTTCTCAATTGCAGCAGTTGTCTTTACAATCTGCTTCTTCTGGTCAGGCTGTGCCTGCTGATTCATCACCTTCCCAGTCTTTGTCCATTAATGCTGTCCAATCTTCCGAACCCAAAGGAAATCAACAGTCCGATGGGAAGAAGAAGGGACGTAATAACAAGAAGAAGGGCAAGAATGGGAAGGGCAATGCTAATAAGACCAACGAGCGTGTTGGTGAAGGGCAAAAGGAGTAAAAGAAAGTTAAGTTTCCGTGCAAGCTTTGTGCTGGAGACCATCTCACGCATCTTTGCCCGAAAATTCAGGATGCTCAGCGCCTGTTATCTCAGCAGGGTTCTTCTAGTTCCCTGGCTGTGCTAACAAACCCTTTTCCCCAAGGGCAGCAATTAATATCGTTAATCAAAACTCGGCTTGCTTCCCGTTAGGTCCTCGTGAAGGGGAAATTCCATCGAATATCTTTATGATGAGTGCTCACGTGGATGTCGTTAACGAGATCCCGTGATTATGCTTGAGAGGAATCTTCAGTTAAGGTTCTTGTGCTAATTTGATCGCTCTATGTCCATGAAGTCAACTCGTGGGAGTCTATGCCCCTGGACAATGAAGGCATCTTCCAAGCGGTCAACCATTAATCCGAACATGAGGGCCGCCCAGAACTACTCGATTGTAGAAGATCTGGCGCAGAGTCCTTGTGCTATGTCAGCTTTAGAGGTACTCCAGTCTTGTCCGGCTCAGCGCAGTGCTTTGCTCACTGCCATTGGAGCTATAGATCCGAAAAATTCTCTTCTGATTACCTTTGATATGAAGAACTTTAAGAAGAGACTTCCTCATCATATGGCCTTCCATATTAAATCATCGTACCGGAAGACTAATATCTTTCGCACGGTCGTTGATGAGGGTGCTTCTACTTGCGTGATGTCTCTCGCATGATGGAAGACACTAGGATCTCCCAAAGCTGTTCCATCTAGCACTATTCTTACTGCATTCGATGGCCATTCTCATAGGCCCCATGGTATTGTCCCGGCTTTGCCCATCTGTGTTGGGGGCAAAACCGTTAACATAGAGGTTGAGGTAGTAGATGCAGCCTTGGACTACAACCTTCTGTTGGGGAGAAACTGGATATATGATATGGATGCCATTGCATCTTCACTATTTCTGATAGTATGTTTCCCCCACGAAGGGAGGATAGTTACGGTGGATCAACTGGACTGTCCTCCTGTAGACCTGGATGCGCCTCCTGACTCATCTGTCCCTAAGTTGGACAATACTAAGGCACCTATCGAGAATCTGGGAGTTGGAATGTATTCTTCCCTGATGGGATCTTTTGATCTTCCTCCTCCTAAGGTGTCTATCAATGCTATTTCATCCTCCAAGGTTCCCCTTCGAAGAGAGTTCTTTCGAACTCATTATTTTTCGGACCCTTGGACCTTACCTTCCCCAACTGCCACTTTGGAGGAAGGGCAAGTGGGTGGAATGGCATTCCCGATTTCTGCAGCCGAGATTGCATATCAGTCTGTTGTTGACACTGCAGAGTCTGATCCAGCTCCTCTTTCGCCGGAAGAGTTGGATGGTGATGTGGCTCCGGCTTGGACGCTTACTTCTTCTTCTGCCCAGGATTGTCTAGATACCACTCTTCCATCCGAAGAGGCCATCCTGGAAGCAATGACAGGTATAGAGAGACCGTGGGATGACTTGCATCATCGGTCTTACTTCCTACCTGACTTGAGCGAAGTCGAAACTAGTTTTCCAAGTCCTCAGTCTCCTGGACCTGTTCACCCAGTCTTGAGCCCCTTAGCACCAGCACAGGTTTATGCTGAAGGGAACATGGCTGTGATCTCTCCGACTATCCCGGTAAACATCTCCAGGAATCCCAACATTATTGAGAACGTTTTCATTGGAGCTGAATGTTCCCGTGAAGAAGTTCAAATCTATACCGAGCTCTTCAAAGAGTATAGGGATGCTTTTGCTTGGTCTTATGAGGAAATGCCTGGCATAGATCCATCTATTGTCCAGCATGAGATCAAGACGTATGAAAACGCTAAGCCGGTCAGGCAAAAACTTCGTCCGGTTAATCCTAGGAAGGCAGCAGCTATCAAAGCTGAAGTTGAAAAGCTGCTTAAGGCGGGATTCATTTTCCCAGTTCCTCTGACTGAATGGGTTTCAAACCCCGTTCCTGTTGATAAAAAGCAAGGAACAATTCGAGTGTGCATTGATTTCAGAGACCTGAATAAGGCGTGTCCTAAAGATAATTACCCCACACCCTTCATTGATCAGATTATTGATGAGTGTGCCGGTAACGAAATTTTTTCCTTCATGGACGGTTTTTCTGGTTACAATCAAATTATTATCCGTCCATAAGATCAACATAAGACCGCATTTATTTGTCCCTGGGGTACGTTTGCATATAAGAAAATGCCTTTTGGTCTGAAAAATGCTGGAGCCACTTTTCAGCGGGCCATGTCCTACGCCTTCCACGACATCAAGAAAATTATCGAGGCATACTTAGATGATCTAGCTGCCCATTCTCGAAAGAGGATGGATCATCCAGGACACCTCCGGCAAATATTTGAGAGATGTCGTTTTTATAAAATTCGTTTGAATCCGAACAAGTGCGTTTTCGCGGTAACATCCGGTCGGCTGTTGGGATTTATCGTGTCTAATGAAGGGATAAGGGTAGATCCCTTCAAGGTTGAGGCAATACTTTGGTTGCCTCCCCCGTCTTCAATCCGTCAACTTCAAAGTCTCCAAGGGAAGTCTAACTTTCTTCTGAGGTTTATCGTTAACTATGCTGAGATTACAAAGGGATATATGAGACTGTTGAAGAAAGGAGTCCCTTTTCTTTGGGACGACTATGCTCAACGCTCATTCGATGCCTTGAAAAAGGCATTGACCTCTGCTCCTTTACCGAGTCCACCCGATTATAGCAGAGATTTTCTTTTGTATCTGGCTACAGCAGAATCTACCATTGGTATGGTTCTGGTTCAGGAGGATGATGCTCTGGCTGAGCATGTTATTTACTACCTTAGTCGAGGACTGGTAGGACCTGAACTTCGATACACCCCGATAGAAAAGTTAGCCTTAGCAGCAGTTCATGCTGTGCAGCGACTCCGGCATTATATTATTCTTCGCAAAACTTATGTCTTGGCAGCTGCCAATCCATTTCAGTTTGTCCTCAGCAGGCGAGTGATTGGGGGCAAATATAACAGATGGATTGTGATTTTACAATAATTTGATCTAGAGTTCATGTCTGCCAAATCCAAGAAGTCATTAGTTTTTGCGGAATTGATCTCCGAGTTGCCTTGTGGAGAGGCGATGATCTATGATGAGTCCTTTCCGGACGAACACTTGTTTCTAATCTCTCCACAAGATCCTTGGTATGGGGACATCATTGTATATCTCCGGACTGCGAAGTTTCCCTCTTCTTTTTCGAAAGATGAGCGTCGTAAGCTGCGTCACTTAGCTAAAAGTTATCTGATTATTGGTGATGCTTTGTACCGTCGAGGGGTTGATTCAATCCTAAGACGCTGCTTAACTTTCGAAGAAGCCGAGGCTGTGCTCAATGATTCTCACAGTGGAGCTTGTGGGGGTCATTTATCAGGGCTTGCTACAGCCCAAAAGATTTTGCGTGCTGGCTACTTCTAGCCCTCGATTTTCAAAGATTGTATTGAATCGGTCAAGAAGTGTCATCCTTGTCAGGTGTATACTCGAAAAATGCGCGCTCATCCAGCTCTGCTTTTTCCAGTCGTTACTGTCGGACCCTTTACAAAGTGGGGTATGGATACACATTGCAACCGCTCAAAGGTCACAAGACATTATCGTAGCAAAGAGATCACTGCCGGGCGGGTCGTTGAGCGTCTACTTTTGGGAACGATGGTGAGACTCGCAGCTCTTTTCTTCTTCACCCAGTCATTGCTCGTTTGTATACCCAGAGAGATTGTCACCGACTACAAGGCCACTTTCAACAGATGACAAATGAGTTAATTTTAAATTGGGTTTCCGGCAGGAGCATTCGTCTCCATATTATCCTCAGGCCAATGGGCAAGTGGAAGCCGTGAATAAGTCCTTGAAGACAATTCTTCAACGGACGATTGATAAACATAGATCCAATTGGCACATTATGCTATATCCTGCACTCTGGGCGTACAGGACATCAGTTAAAACTGCAACTGGATTTACTCCGTTTCAGTTAGTCCACGGGGTGGAATCCGTATTTCCCATTGAATGCGAGATTCCTTCCCTTAAACTGGCTGTTGAGCTTCTTCCTGACACTTCTAGTCTGGCAGAGCGGCTTCTTCATCTGGAACATCTTGATGAGCAGCGTCGAGATGTCGCCACGTTGAACGAAGCGCATAAAAACCGAGTCAAAGTCCAGTACGATAAGGCGGTTAAGCCTAGGGTCTTTTCCGAAGGCGACCTTGTTTTGGTCTCTGCCCAAGAAAAGGATGCCTTGGGGGCAGGAAAGTTTAAGTCGATGTGGTATGGCCCCTATATCGTCAAAAAGGTCCTTAAGAAAGGAGCGTATACCTTGGTTGACTTCGAAGGAAACGAGTTGTCGGAGCCCCGAAATGGGCTCTATCTGAAGAAGTATTATGCCTAGGCTTTGGCCTGGAATTTCGCTTTGTATATAGTAGTTTTTTGTCTTGTACATATCTGTTTGATTTTCGATTTTTGATGGGATGGTGATGTTTTTTTTGATCTGCTTTGGCAGGTTGTGTTGATGTCATGAGTCATTATGGTTTCGCCGATGGTGCTAGTAGACACACCCGAAACTTAGCTTCCGCGGCTTGGGTGCTTCATTATCCTTCCGGTCAGCTGTTAGTATCAAGAGGGTCTAAAGATTAACTGTCAATAACGTAGTGTATCATAATCGCAAGGAAGCGTATTAGCTCGGGAGTAAAATATCTTTAGATGTTGATTCTGCTATGTTTTCTTGACCCCCACTGGTGGGGTCAGCTTAACAACAATTTAATGTGGTCAGATCCGCTTTATTAATAATTGTTTCTGAGAATGTTTAATATAAATATTGTTCTTTAACATCTCACCATATTCTCTGAAATTTATGTAAATTATTTATTCACCATTAGCTAATCAAGCTTTAGATTGGCATATTAATCATTCAATACAATAAAATATAAATCATCAAGAACATCATACATTTGATACATTTATCACATCACATCAAAATATCGCTGTATATATATCATCAGTATGTCAAAAAACTTCACAAAATTTTGGATCCATCAATGCCGTACAAAACTTGGGCTTATGCCCCATCATGTTCAGTCTCAAAAATATACAGTCATCCAATATGAAAATCTGTCTAATCCTGAGGACCCGGCCCAGCGTTCCTATAGAACATCACTGCAGTGGCCACACGGCGGAACAGTCTAACCCAGTCCCGGGGTACTCCTACAACCCGTCTCTGGACGGCTTCTGGCAAGTCCTCCACAGCAGCCAGAGGGATTTGGCGGGTTAGTCCCTCCGAGTTTCTCTGCACGGCCTGGAGGGTCCTGTCAGAATCCGCTGTCTCTGCTTCACCTCTGCGGCGCTTGTGACGTGCTAGGCCCTCAGGACGCACTGGTCCAACATCGGAAACATGATCATTTTTATTTGTCAGTCATTATGAATCCAATCCAAAAACATGTTTGTTTTTCATTTTTCATACATATTTGAAAAATCCAAAAAAAAAATCATATAAGTTAAAATTTTTGAAAAAACTTACCGACTGCTCCCCATGCTGCACTGGGTGGAAGTACTAGATCTGGATCTCCTCGGAAATCCATCCCGGCATAGGGATAGTCATCTACTGCGATGATCTGTTCTCTCCACCATAAGAAGAACTCATCATCCCAGGTAGTTCGGGGTACCTCGCTGCCCCCCAGTCTCTTCATCATGTCTGCCCAACGGGCAATTCTTGGGTCCCGAGGGCTGCTGATAGTCGAGATGACTTTGGGTCTCAAAGCTGGAACTCTCTCGAAGAAGAATGTAGTCAAAATGGTTCCATAGCCAAAGTGTTTTGTATGTGTTTTACGAATGGAGGTCAGTTGTTGTTTCATGTTCAGTAGCAGGGCAGTGCACCAATCATACACATGAATTAAGCACTCTACAGCTATGCTCATGTGCGTCCTGGACGCCTAATGCAGTGAGGCAGAGCCTGCCACTCTGCCGATGGTGAACAGGAGGATCTTCATGTGCAAGTCCCTGATATCTCTGATTGCAATCTGTGTGCCAACTTTCTTGGAATTTTCTATGCAATAGAGTTGGACATAGTCCTCCACGGTTAACCCTCCCAGGGGCCTTCCGTGCAGATCCACTGGGTCTCCCCTTCTGGAGAGTCCAGTGATGAAGTATATATCTTCCACCTCTATGCGTAGTGGCATTTGATCAATGATGAAACAATCATGATCCGGTTCCCAATAATTTACCAGCATTTCAAGCAATCTCACATTACTTTTCATATTGGGCATTTTGAAAAATTTGAATAATCCACAGTTTCGGAGGACATTTTGTGCTGCGCAGTCTTCCATGACCTCTTGGTCCACTGCACTATGCTCGCGTTCCCTCCATGAAATTGTCATCCCGAAGAAATTCATTAAAATTTGCATTAGAAACTCATTTTTAAAATTCGGACGTGCGCATACGCTAGTTTCGCTGTGCACAGCCGCGTGTACACGCGGCTTTCCTTCTTTGAACCCGCGTATGCGCAGGTACGCGTTTTTTAATAAGGGTTTCCACGTAAAAATCCACTTAATTTTAAATTTTAAACGGACAAAATGAATCAACAGGATGAATAAGGAGCCTACCTGAAGTTTCGCTGAATTCCGACGGTCGGTTGTTGCGGGTTTGACGAAACAAGTTTTTAGCTCCAGAGCTCTTTTTCCAAATCAGCTATGCAATAATGAACCATTTGAGAGGTAATTTGTGTATTTATGGCTAAAAAATTGAAAATTTTCGCAAAAATTTCCTTGTGCTTATTTTTTCGATCCGTCTTATGCTGTATAACTCGATTGCTTGGAAGTGCCCAGTTTGGTATATTTCAGGTACATTTTGACATTTTCGAGATTTTTCCCGGTTTTTGGCCCATGTGTTCAGACTCTTCACGGCAGGTATATGATCTTCACTGGCATATAGGTTAGGGAATCACTTTCCGTTGCATCTTGCATTCTAACCTCCATACTGATCACTTGCCTTAGGGTCGATCCCATCAGGTCATGAGTATTATACCATTTTCACTCGCCGATTTTTAAATCATGACTTGATGGTAGAGCCTTCCTTTACATGGGCTTCCTAGTTAGGTCCTCGCTATCACTTGTTGCCCATGCTGCTTTTTATGTAGGCTCGGGAGTCCTCTTTAGTCCCGCCATGTCTTTCGTGTTGAAGCTTCATTCTTCTCCTTCATCACTTATCATTTTTCTAGCTTATACCCTAGAGGCTCCCTGGTGTCGTTAAGTTGTATTACTGCATTGCATATTGGCTACTTGTTTACCCTGGCCTTTAGCCGGCTTCATTTGGACTCGATGTTAAAGCCATCTTTTGACCTTGACTTTCTGTACAAGTTAACCATTGCATGCGCTTAGCTATCACGACTTGACACCTTTGTACCCATGGATGGAACGTTCCTCTGAGTATCACTGACCAGTTTTCGCCACCTTGCATTGAGCATAGGATTGTTCCAAACCCCGGAACTAGTGCATCCGCTTTTTTCGATACTCGTTCTATCCATTGTATCATAGCATTCTTTTATTCTTTTTCAGGCTTATTATGAAAAAGACAAAAAAATTAAATATAACAAAAAGAGCGGGAACGGGATGTATCTTCGTTATTTCGATGGCAGTACAGAGTCAGTTTGTCGCCCTTGAACAAAGCACATATACTTATATATATATTTCCTTCATTTGGGATGGTTCTAGTTTGACCTAGGTTCAGCCTTTACCATGTTTCACTGGTCAGTTCTCCCCCGGTTGGTTATCTCTTCCAATCATATGGAGAGTTTGTTTTGCCTCCTGCAAGACAGACTTATACAGTGTCACTTTTTACTGCCATGGTCATCACAGAGTCGTGCTTTTGTTCAAGGGAAGTCTAGCCCGAGTCGGCCATTCTGCGGTGTCTCTTGACTCATTATTCAGTCGGCCTTCCCGGTCTTGTCAGTATCATGTTCTATCACATCAGATGTTTTGATCTTCTGCTCGTGCTGGTTTGAGAAGGTCCCCATTGACTTCTTGCCGGCGGGTTTGTCTCTTATCGACCACGACACATTGCTCTGAGAGCAAGCCTAGAGCCGCACTTTGGGCCTATTTTCATTATTGATAGGTGACCTCGTGCTCAGCATTTGATCATCATCATGGGTCTTTGACTGAGTGGTTTCCCCTGTGTTCGACGTCAGCACACATTATCACACTTGGGATTCGTGCAGTACCTGGATTTCCATTTGACCCCATCGGTGGATTTCTCGCCTCTGTGTCAGCTTTCATTATTGGTTGGTTTAGAGGGTTTCTTCTGTGCGCTAGCTTCATCTTGTGCACGTTGGAAACGTACTTCGGTTTTGGTTCCATCACTCTACTTCGTCTGATTCCTTCCAAATCTTGGCCTGCGGGTTACACTCGCGCTGGACTGATGTGGGATGCCTTAATGCCTTCCTTCCAGCAGATCTTTTCCCATCGACTCCAACTCATTGCTCGGGGAACAAGATCTAGAGTCTTTTTCGCACCTTAGGTTTGGCAAATATCATGCACTCTTCGCTATCGACGTGGGGATTCATTATTGCCTCCCTGACAGATTCTTTCAAGTGTTCGACTTCAACTCATTCATTCACACTCTGTTTGTTTGCATCGGGGCACCTCGACACTCATTATTATCATTATTTCAAGGGTTGTTCTGCCAAGCATTAATCCGGAACACGCTCGGTAACCCAACGATTTCTCACACATGGTCGACTTCACTTCATTTATTCTGCAGGTAGAATTGTGCTGCTGTGGACGGAAGACCTTGGTTGCATCAAGATTTCTCGGTTCATCGTTGGACAGCTCTTTCGTCGCGGTGTTGCCGTCCACCCTTATATGTTGCAGTTCAGCACAGCAGCATCTTATATGTTGATCCCCGAGTTGCGTGATTGTACCGTTGGATCCGCCTCTTATGATCCGGTACTTGGAGATTCAGTTACTTGATCAGATATCCAGTTGCACTATCTTTGCTCAGCTTTCTATATGTGATACTTGGACATTGATACAGACTTGTCTTTCCAGGCCCTGCTCATATGATTCACTATGTACTTTCAGTTCAGTTATACTTGTATACATGTTGGATCTATTCAGTACTTTTTCTATATATGATGTATTTTTGACTGAGCATGGGTATGCCCGCCTCAGCATGTGTTGACTCTCTGATTTCTTTCATTGGTTTTTTGGCAGGCTGAAATCTGGTGAAGTCCTCTCTTGTCCTTGCGAAGTTCTTTCTATGTGCATAATACATTTCGGCCATCATGTACCCCTTCTGACCTCATATATTAGGGGGCATCTGTTATAGCATCATTTCTCACCTTGGCATGATTCATGATTGCTACATGGCTTTATGGGCACCCATTCCTACAGACTTGGACAAATTCACTTAAAAACAGTGGAAAATCCTTCATACGCGACTATGCCCGTGTTTTTCCGCGTGTATACGCTAGTATAGCTAGAATTTTCCGCGTATGCCATTTTAATGGTTAAAAAATATATAAAAAATCCCTAATTTCGCGCTGGGTTGATAGTTACTCAGGTAGTTCAACTACCCCAGCCCGTGGCCAACTGTTTCCAACTGTTGAAACTACTTGGAGGGACTATAAAAGGATCTCATATGTATGGCCTAAGGGAGGGAGAGAGAATTATTATTATTATACTCTGTTGGTTCCCTATCCAAGTCTGATTCCCCGTGCCTCCTGCACTTTCCCAGTTCATTTCAGGAAACCCTTGTTTCCTTGAGATACACATCCCTTTATATGTTATCTCGTATGCACTCATTTGGAAGGAGTCTTAGCGAGGCAAGGGCCGGACGGATGCGGACGACGGTCTGCGAAGGCCTTGGAAGGATCAGGTGATCTCTCCACTTACTTTTGTACGTACTATTTTTATAATACAGAAGTATCATGCTGTTCCCGAAGTAAACGTGTTAGTGTATGCTTTAATGTCTGAAGAATATTTGTTATACAAGCATTTATGATGATTTATTTAAAGTTTTATATGAATCTCGCTAACATATAGAGTAGAAATATACTGTACAACTTGTCCTTTGTGCTGGTTTCTTCTTGTATTTCAGGTGAAAGAGGAAGGACGGTTGCAGGGAGTTTGAACTCCACGTGGATCTACTTCAAACGTAGGACCAACGGGTAAACCTCTCGTTCTGCTCTATTTCGTTGATGAGGAGCTTCATGCGTTAACATGGAAAGCAGAGTTGCGCGAGTCATCTGCACATACTATAGGAGTGGGCAACTTTACCGAAAGAATGTTTCGCGTAATTATCCTTGGGGATCTTGGTATGAACCTCTGCCTTAGGTTCACCACTCGGTAAAGGACCAATTGGTGTCGAAAGAGGGGTATGTGGGACACAAAAGAAAGGGGCTCGGTAGTAGGCATTAGTGGGGGGGCTTGTTGTGCGACGGTAAGTCTGAAGGTTGAGGTTAATGGTAATGGGTTGGTTAGAGTTAATCATGAGGATATCGTAATTATAGGTACCAGATGGAGGAGGTTGAGTTGCCACTTGACTTTTAGGGGGCTAGGCAGTCACATATGCTTACTGGGGGAAAGGATTGGCAAACACAACCAACTGGATAGGGGGAGCATTGGGAGGAACCGAAGGGGAGGCTTGCTATCCTCATGATGCTACTTGAGCTTCCCACATCTGACGCATATGAGGTAAAAGAGGACAATAATGGGTATAGTGACCATAGACACCGCAACAAGGACAAGGTTTATTCATGTGAATGGGCCTATCCTACTTGGGTGGATTGCCCTGTTGCTGGGTTGCAGTGTTACATGCATTCCCTTGGGGATTTTTTCCTTAATTACCTGGGGAGGATTGGATTTAGTTGCCTTTCCTCTTATTTTTGGAAGTAGGAGGATTAGTCGCACCCTGTTGTGCATACACCTGACCCTGAGTGGGTGGTGGTTGCTGTTGCGGGGTTGAGAGGGTAAGCGATACAGAGGTGCTAATGTTGGATGAGATGGAGCACCAATCTATGGATACGGATAATAAGGAGGTTGGGAAACATTGAGGTAAACAGGTTGGGAAAAAGGAGGAGGTATGCCATATCCTGGATACATGTTACTAGGAGGGGGGAAAGTGTTGGAGGAGTTGGCCCCTCCCTGAGGGAAGCCATAACCCATGGGAGGACGAGTGTATGGATCTGAAAGGGCTCCAATGTTATCATCGACGACATGGGATGCCCCCGGTGCGTTGGCACCACCGGGTCTAGGGAGGTCAGGGAAGACAGTATAAACATAACTAGACTGTGCATAGATTAGGTCATACTTCAACGTGGTCTGGAGGGCAACTTCCTCGGTCTGAGGGAAGTGAGATGCAACATCTTTTCCAATAGCAGGAAAAATGGATCTGAGAAATCAATCCATGTAGACATGGTCTTCAAAGGTAGGGGATTGACATAGGCTCTTTCTTCTCCTCCATTCTTGGACATGATCAGAGAGGCGGTTCGCAGATGATTGATGGAAAGAGGTCAAGAGTTTGGTGTCAGTGTCATAGTGAAGGGGAAGCTGGAAGTAAGACATAAAAGCCCTAGCAAGCATCAAAAAGTTAGTATGAGAGGCGAAGGTCTGGTCTACATACCACTGGGAAGCTTCTCTAGTAAGCGTACGCTGGAACTACCGAAGATAGATGAAGTCATCAGTGATGGAGTTAGATGAACACCACATGCAGAAAGAACCAACATGGTTGGTAGGATCCTCTCCAGAAATTCCTTCAAACTTGGGGATGTATGAAGGGAGCTTGGTTAGCATAGGAGGCCAACCAGGATCATGGTGTATGGGGTCTTTAATCAACTAGATAAAATCAAGAAGATTGAGGCCTGATATATAAGGGAGAAAGGGAGCAGCCGGGATAGTTCCTGTTGCGGCACCACTAGTAGCATTTCTAGCATTGGGGCCGGGGCTACCACCAATGTTAGGTCCTAAACCAAACATGGTGAAGGTGATAGGAGGAGATCCGGGGATAGAACCAGAAGGGGAACCCAATGAACCAAAAGCAGAGTCAAAATGGGGACTCGGTGGAGGATGAACTCGAACCCTACTCGGAGGAGTAAGTCTTCCTAACGGAAACTGAGTATGAATTCCTAGGAGTCTCTAGGACAAATGACTTAGGCGCGCAATGATGGAAAACAAACATGGATCAAAAAAAGAAGAGATACCAACAAGGGAAAGGAGGTGCAGGATCAAATGATTACAATGTCGAAACAAGGGCAGTGAGGTGCAAGATCAAATGATTACAATGTCGAAACAAGGGTAGTGAGGTGTAGGATCAATTTATTACAATGTTTTAGTCTTAGCCTGGTGGTGTAAAATAGGCGCTCTTCACTTAGGGTGTGCATGTATGTGATAAGTCTTCTAATTTTAACTAAGCCCAGACGTGTGTAGAGAAAAAATAAAAAATATGTTTTATAACTGTAAATAAATCTGAAAGTGACAGTAAAGGAAACTGAATGACAGAAAATAAAGAGCTAAAGATGCATAATTTTAAACCCAAGGAGGAGGGCTTCCCAACAACTAGTCTATGGTTGGGTGAAATCTAGTCAAAACACACAAAATGGCCAATGGATCTAAAATCGGGAGGGACAGAGATCTATAGGTCATATCTGCTAGAAATAGATGCAGAAAATAGCGAAAAACAAGAGTGAAAAGTGCTTCAAAAAAGGTGGCAAAAGGCTACAACCTGAAGGGAAACGGAGGGGACCCTAAAGGAGGACCAAACAAAACCGAAAAGAGGTGTTCTAGATGGATGAATAACCAATTTGAAATGGATCTAAAAGTACAATTTCATATCTAAAAACAAATGGATAAACACACTGAAATCTCAGAAGACCTACTTCAGCTAAGCTCCACCTAAAAAGGTGGAAGCGTACTAAAGCCATAAGGGGCTTGGTTCCTACATCAACGAGTAAAACTAAGCAAGTACAGGTCCAAGACAGGTGGAGAGGGATGTCATACAACCCTGAATAGTAGCCCAGACAAACCCATAAATATCACAGAAAAACCCCACAAAAAGTATAGGATACTGGTTCTGACATGTTTTCAGCTAAGGTTGTAGGTTTGAGGCTGCTTTCTGCATCGTGAAGGTTGAGTTCATAGATTTTGGTCCAAAAAGTGTGACCTGCACTTTTGGTTGTCTCGGGAGAAGGTTTCAGAAAAATTTGTCGTCTCTTCTGCCGCTGATACCTGTTACCTGCGCAATAGGCCCATAAACACATGGAAGTAAGAATTTTTTCTATTTTAGGGTTTTAGAGGTTAAAAACAACATCAAGAAATGAAAAATAAGAATTTGAAGAAAAACCCTAGGGGTTGAAGTATCTGGTCATGCGAGATCTGAAAAACGACAACGATCATAATTATAAACCCTTGTTGAGTCACCAGTTGTTAGTGTGAATTCTAATCAAAAGCGTACGAAAAAATATCACTTTAGTTGTGCATAAAAATAAACCCTAACATCAAAGATGGCTGCCAATTTCCTTATATATGCAATTAGTGATCAAAATAAATGCTACATAAATCCAAGCAGTTAAAGACATTAAAAAGAAAATAAAATCAAGAGTTTCTCCATGCATCCAATGAACAAGACAAGAATGTTTTTAAATAATTTTTGTATTATGACACCTAGGAAGGGAACATAGAAAGATGTTATCAGTCCCCCTCAATGGGATGGGTTCTTGTATGTCCTCAGCGCTTCAGATCTAATATCTCTCTCTCTTGATGGTGCAGAAAACCCAGACAAAAATGGAACTCAAGGGGAGTTCACAAGTAAAAATGTTGAAAAATTTGACAATGATGGAGGATCAAAGTGAGACCAAAAGTATAGATCCAGAGCAATCTTTAGGAAACAAAAGGTAGTGAATGAATGGAAAAACCCTTCTATATATAACAAAATATTGAGTTATTCTAGATATTGGTGCATAATTAAAATATTATTAACCAAATCTAGATCCAACTTTTGTGGAATATCTTTCTTTTTTTTAGGGAAAAGGAATTTGAATTTGGTCAAGTCCCTTTATTTGTAAATAATAAATAAATAAATGATTTACTCATTATTTTAAGAATGTGGTTGAGTAATAATTAAATAAATAGTGATTTATTCAATTATTTATAAATTATTTAGTCAAATTTAACAAGGAATATTATTTAAATAATGTTTTAAATCATTATTCCTAGAAAATCATAAGGTAAATAATTATTTATCTAATTAATTTTTTTGTTTTGGGTTAAATATGACCAGGAATATTAATTAAATTGTGGTTTAATTAATTATCCCTTGAGGAAAATCAAGAAAATAAGGATTTATTCAATTCTTCCTCGTGGGGTTTCTTATTTTGACCATAAACAACTTAATAAATTATGAATTACTAAGTTATTTTTCATAGTGAAAGCAATTTTACTGGGGTAAAATTTGTGTTACATGGTGTACTTTGGTCCATATAATAGTAACAGGTTAAATGACCAAAAATAGGTGTAACAATTTGAGAACACTAATGTCATCGAAAAAATAAATGAAAAACTTGTTCAAATAAGGACGTAAAACACTATTCATTAAGCACATGAATGTGGGAGGGGCATTAGTAATCCTAGCGGGGTGCCACTACCAACTTATAGTGTTCATATCTTGTCCAGAAATAATTCTTATGAATGTCCTCCTCCTTAATCCTTACTTGATGATATCCTAACCTCAATCTAATCTTGGAGAAGATTGTTGTTCCCCTCAACTAGTGAATAAATCATCTATTTTTGTAGTACCATTAAAAAAAATAAAGGAAACATACATTCATCATCATTTGAGCAAATACAAAGAGCACTTCTCTTGTAAACTTTCAAGAAAATTGATTAAGGGAATATGACTCTCCAAACAAACATAGACAATTGTACTCAGTCCTCACTTGCAATTTTCATGCTTGAGCCATATTCTAGAGACTTGGGGACTTTTCATAATGGATTGAAATCACCAACTTCCAGCTAAAAAAATTACTTCATAGGACCTTCTTCCTTCACCCACCATGCACTTAACAATTAAACAAGGCACATGGAATCTAGAGTGTTATTGCCTCCACCCTCCAACTATAGAAGGATAGTGTATCAATAAACAGGGAATTTAGAGGCTCCTTCTCCACACAAGAACACACAGGGTATCTAGAGGCTTGTTGCCTCACCAGACAATGTCAAGTGATTCCAGAGAAATGATTCTCCACCCTTCAAACAAAACACAGTGGTTCCACCCACATTGGGGAATATAGAATACACTATAAACAACATAACCAGGAAGATTTCGGAGATCCTCCTTCTAGGAATCTAAGGAAAAATCCACCACCCAAGCCATCATGGGAGTCTACATAAGGACCATCTCCACCCTCTGTACATACAGGGACTCGAGAGGTAATTGTTCCTCCCCAGAGAGAGGTCATCTTACTGTCAAGCTTACCGATATCGTTGTCTTCCTTTTCTACTGCAAAACTCCTTTTGTGGTATCTTTTATTTTGTTGCTTTGTTTGCTAAATGATGATCGAATGGATGAAGGATCATGTGACTCCTTCAGAAGTCATATTTTCTTCTCATGCGACTCCTTCAGAAGTCATTTTTTCTTCCTTTTTTCCCAACTGTCTGCACAACCTCCAAGCTTCATAAATTTCATGTCCTTTCTGTCTTGTTAGTGTTTCCAGGGAAGCATGGCCCTACATACTTCTCTTGCAACCTCCATTAAATTTAGAAAACCGTTCCATTAAAAACATGCCCACCTACCTTTAATGGCTATTAAAATAGTTCAAATTTCGTGTAGAAGGAAACCTTATATATCTCAGGCAAGAAACTTGCCAAGTTCGTATCCCTTTTGATTCAGCGCATTTTAATATATTTTGTAAATATATTTACATTGCATTTCATGAGGAAACTAGGGTTGGGGATATCACATAAGGCCTTTCTAGTTTACTCATTGTGCTAAAAAGGGGATCTCATCTTTTGGGGATGATATCAATGTAAGGAATTGTTGATTTATAAATTTTGAAATCAATTGGAGCTCATTATATGTTGAAATTTTTGTTAATTATTTCTTCAACAATGAAAGCCTCTAGAGATACAATGAAAAGTAAGTTTTCCCTCCCACTCTAGGTGTAAGAAATTTATTTATTTTATATGGCTACACCCACAACTAAAAATACATAAATATGGCCTCTGGATTAACCATTATTGATAGGGACACTCCATAGGATAGGTATTGGTTTTGGAGTTGTCTTTAGTGCGACTTTTTGGAAATTTTGGTACTAAAATGCGATGGAAAAATTTGAGGTGAAATATTGATTTGTGTTATTTAAACTGTTTTTTTCACTATATATATAGATTCAACACCCTGAAAATCCCCTAGTGCATTTTGATTGTGCACGGGTTACCTATCAAAATTGTGATTTCAATAAATTCCTCTAAAATTTTAGAGAAATTAAATCGGACCATTAATTCACAAATAATTAACACAAGTACATGACACCAGACACTCAAGATTCGAAGTAATAACTTCCGCTAAAAAAAATTGAAATTAAATTATGCGTGGTATCTATCGTCCTCACAACCATGAGAAATTTAATTGTGCCACTGATAGGGCATCAACGTGAGCGTGAGCGTAAAAGTGGAATCATTGTATAGAATCATGGACTGCAAACGAAATATTATTTTTCTACAAATTTGGTGTGTTGCAGCAAGCTATGTATCTATGTGTATACGAGGAGGGTTGTAATTACCATGTTATATATATATATATATATATATATATATATATATATATATATATATATATATATATATATATATATATATTTATTTATTTATTTATTTATTTATTTTTGATGTGGATCATCATGTTTTATGGACTGTAGGTGTACTTCTTCTCGGGATGATGGCATCTGGTGCACAAGGAAATGGGTTGGGTGGTGAGAGTTGTAAGCTTCTAGGAGATTAAAAAAATTCCATTGCTTCCATTTAATACTAATGTCTAACTGCAATTTTAATTGGGAAAATAAATAAGCGTAAATTGAGTTTAATTCATTAATTTTTTTTTTAGTATTTTTAAATTTGTGTTTTGTAATTTATTTTCTTTCTAAATTGTATTATTTAAGTTTAAAATTAAAATAAATTTATATTATTAAATATTTTTTTTTTTCATTTATAGAATTTTTTGGTAGTAATCACATGCAATGGAATATTTTCGACGCATTTCGAACCAACCAGTGTGGTTCATCATCAGGACTATGTGAGAGATCAGATCAGGACGTTACATTTTTACATCTATTTAAACTTAACGTCCTCATCTAATCTCTCACATAGTCTTGATGATGAACCACACTGGTTGGTTCAAAACACGTCGACAATATTCCATTGCATGTGATTACTACCGAAAAAGTTTTATAATTATAACGATGAATCACAAAAACCACAATTCTAATTATTTTTTTTCATATTTAATCAAATTTATTGAAATATAAATTTTAAAAAATACAATAATTAAAAAAAAAATTATGTTACAAATGATTTGATATGATCTTTTAAATATTTGCATTAATTGGATCGAGATGATCTTTTAAATATTTGCATTAATTGGGATTCAGAGATATGATTTTTAAGAAGTTTGAAAAAATTTAAGTAAAATATATTTATAACGTATCTTAATTTTTTAATTATAAAACTCAAATTCATTATTTTATTTTTTTCTAATTTTTAATATAATTCACAACGAATTATTGATAAAAATATAAACAACAATTAATTAAATTATATTTAATATAAGTTGGTTTTAAATTTATAAAGTTATGAGAAAATAAATAAGCATAATTTATTATTATTTTTAAATTTGTGTTTTATAATTTTTATTTAATTTCTAAATTGTATTTATTTAAACTTAAAATTAAATAAATTTATTTTTTAATATTTAATCAAATTTCTTGAAATGTAAACTTATAAATTGAAAGTTCTAAGTTAAAATGAATCAAGATGCCAAAACATATATATATATATATATATATATATATATATATATATATATATATATAGATATGATATATTTTATTATATGAATACTATCTAGATTAATAATTAAGAGTATGTGTTTCTTATAAAAAGTCATATGTTCAAATCCAAAATATGGTATAGTATATATATATTTATAGACTTTAACAATAAAATTGTTTTGTGAAGGTGAGTCCTTTGTTCTGTAAACCAAGAAATTTTTATACACTAATTTACTCTTAAGCTATGTGTGTGTGACTGTATATATCAAGAAATTCATTTCAACCATTACATGTGAAATAAGGTGAGTATTAACAATGTAACATATTTAATGATGAATAAAGTATTCAATAGGTTGCACATTATTAATAATAAATAGATTACATAGTGATATTAAACAATCTTCTTTGAAATTTCTCATGGTCATGCTTCTATTTTGTTTGGTTTATTTTGATACTTGGAATACATTGAAATATATGTAATGTAATGAAATTAATGTGTCAAGCATTTATGTCAATGTTCTCAAATAGATTTTATTTAATTTAAATCAATAAAATTAATGTTAGTGGTAAATTGAATACATTGTTAATTCCATACATTATATATCTTCAACATCAAATACAAAGACATTGTTTTTGGTTTTAGGCTTTATATTTCTTATTTTGTCATTTCTTTTAAACCAATATTTTAAATCATTTTTCATTATATCATCATTGAAATCAATTCATTGATAAAACATCACTAATGAAAAGGAAAATTGGATATTTATCTAATAAATTGGATATTTATCTAAGAATTTGTATTAGAGGAGTAATGGCATAAGCTTAATAAATATAGCCCACTAAGGAACTACAATAGTCTCCCTCGCCCTCTCTAACACTAAGGATAATACTTCCCTTAAACCATAATCCACTCTCCAACCCATTTACCATACCTTTTAATTTCACCATCATGATCGTATTAATATCTACATCCATCGAGACAATGTTTCTCTTGGATACAAATCTTCCAATTCAAAAAAGTTATCAAATCAAATTTTCTTATGTGCATTGAGTTTCTAGTTATATTCCATTAGCCTATTGATATTCAAGAAATTTATTTAATTCTATATTCTAACATTTTCAAAAATTGGTATACCGCTAGAAATAATCTTAATGAAAATTCAAATTATCATATTTGATTTCGTTAATCCAAATATAAATTCATAAAATTTACTATTAATTAAAATACAAAAAAAGCCAAACACATATACAACATAAAATTTTATAAAGCCACTTCACATGATAAATTTAAATTGTGGATTGCCAAGTTATTTTTTTTTAATGTCAATTTTCTAGTCTACTCTATAAAGTCATATATACCTTTTCCGTTCATTGTGAATAATATTATTTCCAAAATCTATTTTTTATTATTAGTATTATTTGTACTTGGATGATTTTCATGTTGTTTCCATGGCAAGTAGTGAGCCAAAAATGTATGTTTTTTTCCTTTTTGTTTCATTAAACGTTAGATTAGCGTTATAATATTTCTAAGTTTTATATCATTTATTAAATAAATGAAATGAATTAATTTTCATTTTACTATCATTTAAATAAATTTAAACTAATGTTAAGGAAAAAGGAAAGTTGATTCGGCATGAATAAATAGACCTTACTTGATGATTAACAATCTAACTTTCTCCATCTATACAAAGGTTATCTAAACATAAAAATTATAAATTGGGGATATACACTCATCTCCCTCACTCTCTTTGGTATTAAATATAATAGTACATGTAAACCCTAAATTACCCTTCAACTTTATCACCACAACTAGACTAATTTTATTAATATATATACATACATATAGAGAGAGAGAGAGAGTTGTTAAAATTGTGTGTAAACAAATATATTCACAAAGCATTTGAGATGGAAATTTTTTTGTAAACTAATATATTGGTAAAACATTTCCAGATGGAACTGTGCATAGAATTATTATCTTTCCAGGTAAACACTCCACTCATCATAAGGGACTAGAGAATATTGAATGATGGGTCAACCAAAGAATTTTTTTTTGTAAACTAATATATTGGTAAAACATTTCTAGATGGAACTGTGTATAGTATTATTATATTTCTAGGTAAACACTCCACTCATCATAAGGGACTAGAGAATATTGAATGATTGGTCAACCAGAGAATATTGAAAAATTCAATATTCTCTAATCCTTGATGATGGCTTGTGTGTACACCCGAAATGTGATAATAGTCCTACACACAGTTCCATCTAAAAATCTTCTATGAATAAGAATAAATGTGGAAATCTTAATTGAACTAATATATTATTAGAAACTAATATACTCTCAACAAATTTGGAAAGCATTACAAGAAATATTGATTATCAACTAAACTTGTCACATGCACCAAGTGAACCCATGTTGGGAGGTTAACAAATGTCAAAATAAACATAATTCACAACAAACCAACCATATATATATATATATTATGTATAATTTAGATAAATTTAGAAAATTGTGTTTAAATAAATATTGTATATGATGTATATGTTATTAATTCAAATTTTCACTTTTATTCGAATAATATTTAGAAGAATTTTTTTCATATTTACAAACAGTATGATAAATAATTTGTAACTTATCATAAAGCAATGACATGTATGCATTAAAAAAAATTACACAAACACACACACACACTAAATTTATTTAGGATTTGTTAAGGTTAAGACATGTCAACTTCATTTTTATATAAAGTTTTCTCAAATATATATATATTTTAAAATATTGACCTATTTGTGTTTAATATATCTAAAGTTAAGATAGATATTAGAATAGGACATGTTAAAGTATATAATATTTATTTGCAATTTACATTTCACCAATAGAACTTTTGTTGAGGGGGCTAGATTCACAACTCAACCTCAAAGATTAAACCCAAAATATAGGTCTAATTATACTCTTCATTCCTTTTATTGGAATGATCTTCCAAGTTTAATTTTTGGTTACCTATCTAGTAGGATTTAATGATTGGTTATTTCTTGGGAGCTTTAGTCATTATTTTTGTTTCTAGCTTTGTTTTTTCTTTTTCTTTTTTTCTTTTTTTCTTTTTTTTTTTTTCTTTTTTTTTGTGACTAGGAGAATCGGCAACTGCAACGATATCGTAATCGCGTGACACAGGGTCGAATCCCGCTGGCTACCCCTATACTCCTAGGAGGAAACTGCTGAGCCTGCAACAACAGCCCCTCGGTTAAGACGAGACTTGAACTCGTGACCTGCACCACGGCACGAACGTCTTAGCAGCGCGTTCGCTTGCCACTAGACCAAACCCCGACGGGCTTTGTTTCTAGCTTATTAACATGCAAAAAGGAATAACAATTTATTGTAACAACCATACAATATTTAACAGTAACCCACTACATACTATAGAGAAAATAGAAATTAACGAAAATACAACAAATGAATTCTAGAAAAATGTTCTTCTAAAACTTAACTAACTATATGGATTGTAGAAAAACATCTAAGATAAGGCATGTGTGTATGAGTAAAAAAACACCCAAAAGCTAAATTGTGAAACCAAAACACTTCTACAAAGAGATATAATTGAAGAACAAAGGAGAAATTCACTTCATTTCTTGAGGAAAAAACTATATAAAATTTTATTTTATAGCCATAAAGGAAGATTATAGCAATGAATAAAAAATGACTATTATAACATAGCATATAATATTACTACATCAACTTATCAAGTTCCTTTGTTAATTTATTGGAACTATAACACCCTCCTATATGAATTATAGGGAAGAAAAAAGGGGAAAACAAAGAATGGGTCACAACAATGAAGCCTTGCTAAAGTAACCATGTACAACCTCTCATAAATGGAGAAAAGGAGAATACATTATAGGAAAAATATCCTTCCTAAAAGAGAGTACAAAAGGAAAAAAGGAAAGAGAAATTAGTAGATGACGGAAGGACAACTAAATATGAACTCTCAAGGATAGCTCCACAGTAATAATTAGCTGTAGATGAAGGAACCTAGGTGATGCCAAATATTTTCTGAAGATATATGCAACTTTATTTTGAGCGGGCACATACTCTAGGTTAAGAACATCATTTTAAATAAGTTATCAAAATAAATGTATGTGGATCTCAAGATGTTTGGGCCTTTTAGGCTCAACATGGTTTTTAGAAATATGTATTAAACTTTTATTATCACACCATAGAATCGTATGATGATCCTATTAAATTCCAAGATCAGTCAATAATGGGTGCAACTAAATAACTTCTTTACTAGCAAGTACCACATCTTGATACTTTGATTCTACAATAGATAATGCAAGCATATATTGTTTATCATTGGACCAAGAAATAATAGCATAATCATGATAGAAAAAAACTAAAGTTGTAGTTTCAATCATCAATTGATCCAACCGAGTTAGCATCCATGAAACCAACAAGCTCAAGAGTAAAAACCATATACTAAATGCCAAAACTTTAAGTTCCATAAATATATATTAGAATAATCTTTGCTACTTTCTACTATCTCTAATGAGGATCATGAGAGAGTCAAGATACTAGCCCTAATACTTGTATGAATTTTATAATGATAGTAAAGAAAGACAATTCTATGAAGTCATAACGGGTCAGTTAACAGCTGATGAGTATGTCACTAAGTTCTTGGAACTATTGAGGTATGTACCATATCTCAAAGATGAGGAATCCAAATCCATAGGTTCATTAATGGGATGCCTATGGAATTCATAGATAAAATTGAACTGTTAGAGCCCAAAAATTTGAAGGATTCTATCAAGAAGCAAGAACACTACTATGAGAAAGAAATGCACATGCCTCATATTAAAAGTAACTGGTAAGTCATAATAAATGTTGGACCTAAGAAGAATTGGCCCAAGAAAATCATTTAAAGTGAAGAGGGTAAACATCAAGGTTGGACAAGGTAGTTTTAGTAGAAAACCAATATTGCTTTTAAGAATGATTTGCAGCAACCAGTTCATCACAACCCAAGCTTGAAGGCCGAGAGTGACTCAAGTGTTGAACTTTTGTTGGAAACCAGAGGAAAGATGATCTAGACTTATGCAAGAACGCAATAAAATACAAAAATAAGAATAAGCACAGAGATACAGCAGGAACAACACTTCATTTCATTAATATCAAATACTGATAAATGCTTACAAACATATTGGAAAATAAAATAGCTCAGATGATGGTAGATTATCTATGAGAAGAGTTGTGGCAGCTACATGCCTATGAACTTCCTTACAATGAGGCTCAAGGGCATTTTTATTGTTCAACAACATGTTAAAACCATAAAAAACCAAAACCCTAACCCCGAAAGATGAAACATCGAGAGTTTTTGGGCCTTGTTGGGTTTAGTTGGGTAGCAAACTTCCCAGGGTCGTAACTTGGTCATATTATCTCAGTTTCACACGTAAAATATATCATCTGAAATACCTCAAAAAAATTCCTTTTAGGGGGTCAAAACTGCTCTGAAATTTCACGACCAAAAAATTGCTAAAAATGGTAAATGCTACTATAAAGAAGGAAATTGATGAAATCAACTCGAGGCATAGGTGGAATAGGTGGGTGGCCACCAATATCCACTTGTATCATTCCTCCCCCTTAGGAATAAATGGTCCTCATTTCGTGCATCCCCTCCATGAGGTGAGGAAATTTATGTTAAACTTGATCCCTCGTGAAAAACTTGCCATAGTGAAGAAGTTGGCTTGCTTTGACAACAAAATATAGTTCGATCCTCTGCTGACAAGTGTTCTTGATCTTTGTGTCCATGATCTGATCAATTGTGGCTTGTTCCATGCAATCTAGGTTTAAATGTATTAGCATGAGTTGTTTTGCAATTTCAGATGTGTCTGATTATGGTGGAAAGCAGGGCCAAAGGCGGTCCACATTGAACACTAGGTGTCGACCAAGGAATGGTGGAATACTGAGCTCAAAGGAATTTTCCTCTACATCTATGGTAATCTTGTATGGCCCATATTGAAGTGGGTGAAGCTTGAATTTGGGTCCAACAAGGCGCTCCTTCTAGAAATGTAGCCAAACTTTGTCGCCCACCAGGAATTTATGTGGCGCCCTAAGGTGATCATGTCACTGCTTGTACTTAGAATTGGATATGTCCAATATGTCATGGAGAAATTGGCAGATGTGTTAAATGTGCTCAATGATGTTGTTCACCTTGTCAGATTCAAACTAGACATGAGTTGAATCTGCCTCAGTAGCCTCAAATGGCATGGCTGCATCAATGGGACATAATGGTTGGAATCTCAAACCCACCTGAAAGGGGTTGTGGCCAGTTGAGATGTGGAGAGCTCATTTATAGATATTATATACATAGGGGAGGCTTTCATCCCACGTGCATAGATTCTTCGAGTTGTACATGAACAGAATGTATACAATCATCCTGTTGATAAACTTTTTTGGCTTTCAGTTTGGCAGTGGAACTTTGTGGAATTAGTGAGCTTGGTGTCCAACATCGACTAGAGACTTAACCAAAATGTACTCAGTAATTTTTCGTCTCGATATGAAATAATGGAAATGGGATCCCAAATTGTACCCACACTCGGTCAAAGAATATTTTAGCAGTGGATTATGATGTGATATTCTTCTTGCAGGTTTCCATAATGGCAATCTTAGATAATATGTCGATGACCATAGAAACACAGTCGTTGAAATGCTTGGTAGAAGGAGGCACAACATGTAATCCATGGAGATGTATTTCCAAGGCCGCCTAGGGGTAGGAATCATAGTATATAGGCCTTTCTTCTTCATGGTCGATTTGGAAATGGTGCAAGGAGTGCAGGATTTTATGTACTTCTCGACATCTTGTCAAAGTTTTGACCAATAGAAATACTTATGCAAAAATGCCACGATTTTCTCAACCTCGAAATGTCTAGCAACCCAATTGTAGAGCGCTTCCAAACTCATCTCGGCATGCTCACTTGAAGGAACATAGATGTTTCCCAAGTGGCATAACAGTGCATCCTGGAGGTGAAACTCTAGAACTTTCTTACCTTCCAAGAGCATATGTTATATGTTGCCAAACTATGGATCGCTTCTGTAGAGATGCAGCTAACCAAAAGGCTTGTGCCCATAAGAGTTGAGAATATTAGTTAGCACCACAATCAATGGTCGACTTTGGCAGTATACAACATTAATGATGCTTCCATTTTTGGAATTGATGTTCAAATGGAATTTTTGCATGTATTTGGACCATTTCTGGTGGAGAGCATTATGCAAATCCCCTTGTGTCTTTATGAATTTCAGGGGTCAGTGATATGTGGGGATGACCATTTCCTTCCCCAAAATGTAATGCTTCCATTTTTGGTAGGCCTGCATAATGGAATACATCTCTTTCTCATAGGTGGGATATTTCCAGATTGCTTCTGAAAGTGTCTCACTGTGATATGCCACTAGATTCCCCTGCTGAGTAATAACTACCCCAATAGCATAGTCAGAGGTGATGCTTGAGATCTATGAACGCATTGTATTGAGATTCAAACCAAAATATTTTGTCTTTTGCTCCTCCCTTGGTGACATGAATCAAAGGCCCAGTGATATAAGAGAATCCCAACATGAACCTACGATTTAAATTGGCAAGGCCAAGAAAGATGTGGAGCTATGTTAGAGTAGTTGGGGCTGACCAATATCGAATGACTTGGACCTTGCCTGGGTCCACATGCACCCCCTACTCATCAATTATGTATCCCAGATATTTAACCTGGGACATTCCTAAAGTGAATTTCTCAAAAATGGCACACAACTTGTGTTGTCGCAATGTTTGGAGGACCTGTTGAATGTGGTGGAGGTGTTCTTCCCAAATCTGGATGAAGATCAGGATGTCATCAAAATATGCCACCACGAATGAGTTGGTGAATGGTCGCAAGATGTTTTCCATCAACCTCATGAAGGTTGTGGGGGAATTCGTCCACCCGAAAGTCATGACTAGCCATTAAAAAAGGCCCTCCTTGGATTTAAAGAAGTATTCCACACATTGGAGGGCTCTATGGAGACCTAGTGATGCCCATACTTTAAGTCAATATTTTTTAAATATTTGACTGCCTTGAGTTAGTTGAGAAGTTTATCAATCTGCAAGATCGGATACCTATTTTGGACAATCATCTTTTTCAATTCCCAATATTCAATACAGAGTCTCCAAGTCCCATATTTCTTCTACACCAACACAATCGAGCTCCCACAAGGTGATGAAATCGGCCAGATCTGACCTTTCTGTAGGAGATCCTAAATTTGCCTCTTGATTTCGTTTTTCTCTAGAACAGACCGCTGATAGATCGGTCCATTGGGTAGTGATGGGTATGGGGTAAGATTGGTGAAGTGCTTGACTTGAAAATTCAGAGGTACCTCTATCGGTTAGGTGAATATTTCCCCATACTCCTCCATGACCTTGTCCATATATTTTTTTCATGCGAAGGAGCCCTATCTAGAGGTCATGGCCACAATCTTCTTCTTGCCCTGAGGGCAGATCATCAAGAAAACAAATTTCCTGGTTTTGGAAATGAGCTTAATGCATTTTTATGTAGTTATCAAAGAGATGGTGGTAGATGGTGGTATCCCATGTATCCTATACAACTTATATCCCAAAGTAAAAATAACATTGTGAGGCCTAGAGTCATGCATAGCATGTCGCGTCCACAAGTATGGTTGGCCTAATAATACATCACAAACATCAAAAGGAGAAATATCATGTAATACCTCATCTGTGAGGGGGTTGATGTTGTAGGGAAAGCGACATTATTGGCTAACGCAAAGATTTCATCCCTAGTGAAGCCACCCAATGGTGTATGGTTGTGGGTGTGTTATGGTCGGTAGTCCCAGCAACTTGATGACCTCTACTGAAATGAGGCTCATTTGGCTCCCACTGTCGACAATGAACTACAGTAGGTAACCCTTCACCCACATTTGCGAATGCAAGAGGAACTCCCCCTCCTTTGGATCTTCGAGTTCTTCCTTTTAGATCTTGGTGGTACCAGTAGTGGCATTTGGCTCTACATCGATAATTTTCTTCCTTTTGTCATTCCCCTTGTTGGGTTCTAACTCAAAGTTGAAACATGCATCTGATTCAAAAGACTTCAAATCGGGAACCATTAACTGCTTGGCCAGACACTCACTTGTGTTGTGAGTGGAGCTCTTATCAAACTCACACCACTTTCCCATGTCGTTCTTTGGCTTCGTGATGTTGTTCTTCACTTGTATCTTTGGCTGGTTGTTCTAGGTCGCCCCACCTTGGCTTTGTCCCTTTTTTTGTAGTTTGGGGTGCCTTTCCCTTGCTTCTAATTCATAGATCCAAAGCCTCACTTCTTATGTTTGCATTTAATATCAATCTTGGCATAAAACTAGTATGATGCACTAAACAAGGAGATGTCGAGGAGCTCCATTTCCTCTTGAATGTATCTGTGCAGGAAATTACAATACTTCAGCACCAAATGTTTATCTAAATATTTGATACCCAACTTTGTGCATATGGTATGTAATAGATTCATAATCTCATGCACATCTTGATCCCTTTGCTACCGCAGCATAGTCCATTGTATGTACTTGTCCTCATAGCTCCCCATGGGATAATATTGCTCCTTGATGGCATATTGTTAGGTCCCTATATTACTAGTATATTCCCTTATTGTTATTAGTGTAACCCCTTATTCTTATTGTTGTATCCATGTAACCCCAATATTGTTATTATTGTGCCCTTACATTATCATTGTTAGGTCGGATAGGATTATATTGTGACACGATGGACTCCTATATATAGAAGGAGGTTTTTTCATTTGTATCATCCAAGAATTGTTCATCTATGTAATGTAACAGAGGTTTCACCCTTGAAGTGGCTTATTTACAAGGCATTGACCTCTTTTTTCTTCTATTTTTTGAGCTGGTTTCATAACATTTGGTATCAGAGCTTTGGATTATAGCGTTTCACTGCTCCAAATAGGTCATCGTGGAATTTTATCTATAAATTTTTTTCTACAATGGTTAAGAAGCTGAAATTTTTATCACATGAATCTGAAATTCTAAGGAAGTTGGTGTAAAAATTTCAGATCTTGGTTCACAATATTTTCAAAGATGTGATCTGTGGAAGTTAGGTTTTTTTTAGGCTCCTGAATTTCATCTCAAAGAGGTGACCATGGGAAAATTGTGATAACTCACTCTCTGAGAATTGGATTGGAATTTTGTAAAAGGTGGCTGAAAGTACACGGATTGTAGTTATTTTTGTATCAATTTCAAAGCTGAAGGAGGAAACAGTGACACGTGGGACACCATACAAGTTCTCTCAACTGAACGAGTCCATAATTAGGTCATTGTGGGATATCGGGCTTAACTTTGCCTTGAATAATCCAAATCAGGTCAGACCGGTGGCATTCAAAAGAGGATTCATAAGGATACTACAGGGATGAATTTCAGATATTGAAGATCCGAAATCATAGATATAATTTAGTTTCAATATTGAACTCCTCGAAATCAAGAAAAAGGTGTGTATTTCTTTTTTCAAATTACATAAGTCTTGTGTTAAAAATCAGTTTGAATTGATTCCAAGGGAATATTGTAGAATAAATATCAGTATTGGGTTCTAAAATCCCCCCTAAAAACAATTCAACACTTACTACGCCTTCAAAAGCCTCTACTATGACTCATGAAGACGAAGAACTGCAACATGACATATCAAAATTACAAGAGAAAGTGCACCAAATTTCGCTCTTGCAAAGAGCAACAAAAAATGAAATGGAAGTTTTGAAGAAAGGGGTGGAAGCTAAGATGAATGGTTTGAAGAAATAAATGGAAGCTAAGAGGGATGGCATGGAAGCTAATGTGGATGACATGAAATACAACATGGAAAACATGAAGAATGATGTAAAATCATACATGGAAGGTTTGACAAAGTTGATACAGGAAATGTTTCCTAATGGTGAAAAGGTAATATATGATGAGAAAAAAATAAATGTTAATCGTGATTTGATAAACTCTAATGTTGAAGAAAATAACCACCATATTTCAAAGATGGATATGAGGAATTTTGATGGCAAGGATCCTGTAACATGGATACTACAGATGGAGCAATATTTTGATCTCAATAATGTGCAAAACACACAAAAGGTACGTAATCCAACTTTACATTTAGAACAAAATACATTTGAATGGTATATATGGCTTTGCTCCCATAAAATAATTATCACTTGGTCAATTTTTACGGAGGAAATGATAGCACATTATGAGGATACAACAATTTTTACAGAGAAAATGATAGCACATTATGAGGATATAAAGAGCAACACATTCTTTAGCCAATTGATAAATCTCAAACAAAGGGGCTCAGTGGTGGAGCGCATTGAGGACTTCCAAAAATTTAATATAAGAGTATTCTAGAGGAACACAGGATTGATGTCTTCATATGGGCTTTAAAGGATAACATCCAACATGAAGTTTGCATTTGGGAACATGATTCATTGGAGAAGGCATTTAGTTTGGCAAGAAAAATTGAATGTAAAATTATGGCGACAAGGAAGCCTACCACCCACATCTGTAAAGATGGAAGTGTGGATACTCCTAGACTTCCACAACCTACAAGCTTGACACCACAATCATTGGATGAAAAAAAGATAAAAAGGGATTTTCTACAGTTGTGATACCAAATACAGTAAAGTTCATAAGTGTGCTAAGAAGAAATTATTTTACATAGATTGTGAATGTCAAACTAGGAGGTAACTCCTCAAAACTGGAATTGTCTATTAGCTGAAGAATGTACATGCTTATATAGATGGGAGGTGAGGCTATTGGGATTCAGCTCCCAATGACTCTTGGCCTTCCTTATTTCCTAATAATAAATAATATACAAAAATACATGTGCACACCCATCCATAGGATTAGGTGTCAACATTCCCCCCTTTAATCCGAAGGGATGTTGGTGAGTCCAAGCATCGATCTGAACTTTTCAAAATTTTCTCTTCCAAGTGCTATGGTGAAGATGTCAGCAGTTTGCTCATTTGTGGAACAATGATGTAGATGGATGGTTTTGGCCTGAACATGATGTCGAATTAGATGGTACTTTGTATTGATGTGCTTTGTTCGATCATGGAGCTTTGGGTTCTTGGCCAACTTTATTGCAGAAGTGTTGTCGATCATGAGTGGAGTGGAATACATTTGTTTCATCTGCAAATCTTCCAGGATTTTCCGGAGCCACACAATTTCCTTTGTTGCTTCAGCTGCTGCCACATATTTTGCCTCGGTCGTGGAATCTGCTGGAACTGACTGTTTGCGTGATCTCCATGAGACAGCTCCTGATCCAAGACTCATGGTGTAACCTGTAGTAGACACCCTTGTTTCTTTGTCGCCATCAAAGTCTGAATCAGAGTATCCGATCAAGCTGAAGTCACCTACCTGTGTATATTTGAGTCCAAAGTCTTGAGTCCCCTTCAAGTACCTTAACACTCTTTTTGCAGCAGACCAATGTCCTTCACAAGGTTTTTGCGTAAACCTTGAGAGGATTCCAACAGAAAATGAAATGTCAGGTCTGGTGGTGGTCAGGTAGATAAGACTTCCTATAAGCAGTCTATACTTAGTTGCATCCTCGAATTTCTTCCCTTCAATGGATGTGAGCTTCAAGTTTTGTTCCATTGGAGTGGTTAAGGGATTGCATTCATCCATGCCAAACTTGTTCAAAAGATCTCTAATGTACTTCTTTTGAGAAATAAATATAAATTTAGGATGTTGAATTACTTCAATACCCAGATAGTAATGAACATGACCCAAATCAGTCATTTCAAAACCTTTCTTCAATTCTTTCTTCATGGATGCAATATAGCTCTCATTGTTCCATGTTATCAAAATATCATCTACATATACCACAAGATATACAACTGTTTTTCCAACTTTCTTAACAAACAAAGTTGCATCATCAAGATCAAAGTGTTTGAAATCAAGTTTCAGAAGATGCTCGGTCAACTTCTCATACCAGGATCGTGGTGCTTGCTTGAGGCCATACAAGGATTTCACAAGTTTGCAAATTTTGTGTTCTTGACCCTTTATCACAAATCCTTCTGGCTGGGACATATAAACTTTCTCCTTCAGATCTCCATTCAAGAACGTTGTTTTTACATCCATCTGATGGACTTTCCATCCACTCTGAGCTGCTAAGGCAAAGAGAGTCCGGATGGTGGTCCATTTTGTTGTGGGAGCAAACGTTTCTTCATAATCAATTCCTTCCTTCTGTGCGAATCCTTTTGCCACAAGCCTAGCCTTGTGCTTGTCAAGTGAGTCGTCTACTTTGTACTTGTTCTTGTAGACCCACTTACAGCCAATTGGTTTCGTTCCCAAAGGCGGATCAACCAGCTTCCAAGTGCCATTCTTTATCAAGGCATCATACTCCTTCTGCATCGCTTCTTTCCATTCATCATGAGAAGCGGCTTCTTTGAAGGAAGTTGGTTCATGATCTATAGACAAACTCAATTCATAGTTATAAGCAATATCCATATCAACAGGAGAATCAGAATTATCTACATCACCTTCGATTTGTTGAGTGGAACTTCTTGTTCCTGTTTTTCCAACCTCATCAGGATGAACATCCTCCAGTGTCTTTGTCAGCCATTTGGGGGGACCTTTCTGAGATGGCCCTGGCTGGTCACTTGACTGAGTTGGGATTGATTCAAGATTCAATCTCCCAATTCTGTCAATCACATCATCTAATGTGTCATCCGTGGTTGTTTCTTCATGTGGGGGAGAGAGTGCTTCAGGATATGATTCCACAGTTTGATTCAATATCGGAATCCCCCCTTCAAGGTGTGGAATCACATTATCAAACTCTTGGAAAGACTTTGCATGTGTGAATCTTTCCAGGCGATCAAGTTGCCGCTCAACAACCTTGTCACTCTTGGAAGATTCAAGAAATATGACATCTCTTGCTATCACAAACTTCTTATTTGCTTCATCATAGAGACGATATCCTTTGGAGGTATTGGAGTACCCCAAGAAGATACATTTGCGACTTCTAGCACCAAGTTTGTTCCTTTGACCCTTGGGTATCGAGGCATAACAGGTGGACCCAAAGACCCTGAAATGCTTTACCGAAGGAATGTGGCCATGCCACATTTCAAAAGGAGTTTTGTTTCTAATTGAACTTGAAGGACACCTATTCTTTATGTAAACGGCACATAGAACTGCATCAGCCCAAAACATCAATTTTACATTCTTGAAAAATAACATGGAGCGGACCATATTTAAGATGGTTCTGTTCATTCTTTCAGCTACACCGTTCTGTTGTGGATTATATGGCACAGTGGTTTGATGTTTGATTCCATGTTGATGAAGATAATTTTCAAATTCGTTTGAGGTGTATTCTTTTCCATTATCAGTACGTAGAGAGCCAATATGTGTTTGTGCATCATTTTCAATCCATGCATGAAAATTCTTGAAAGTTTGAAAATCATCAGACTTATTCTTCAGTAAGTAAATCCAACACATTCTGGTGTAGTCATCAATAAATGTCATCATGTATTTGTTTCCATTTGCAGAAGCAATAGGCAAAGGGCCACATAAATCTGAATGAACAAGTTCAAGTTTCCTATGTGCTCTTGAGTGTGAATCATGAAATGGCTGTTTGCTATGCTTTCCTAGAATACATGCATCACATTCCTTAGGTTTTCTAGGAATTGTAGGCGGTCCATCAACACCATTTTTCTTCAACAAACGAAGGCTGTCATAATTTAAGTGTCCAAATCTAGCATGCCATAAAAGACTTGATGGAAATGTACCTTCATCATGATATGAACTGAATGCAAAGTTTTGAGCATGGGCAGATGAACCTTTCAGCTTCAAGAGTCTCCCTTCTTCTATTCCCTCCATGACAAGTGAGGGATCTGATGCTGATCTGACCTCTGCCTTGCCATCAAACAAGTGAACTGAGTGTCCTTGCTGCCGGATTTCGATCAGGGACAGCAAGTTTCTCTTCAACTCCGGGAGGTATAGAACCTCATGCATGATATGATCAGGAAGACCAGGCAGTTTAAGCCTGACTGTGCCAAGCCCTGATGGCTTGAGTTTGGATTTATCTGCGAAATATACTGCTCCATCAACTTTGTCAGTGAAATCTTCAAAAAAATCTTTTCTAAATGTCATGTGACATGTTGCTCTTGAATCTAGCAACCAATCATCTCTCCATGAAGTAAATGAAACATCAAAGAGGTTTTCAGTTACTCCATTGTTACAATGTGCTAGAACATAGTGAGCGGATTCAGGTGCTTTACCTTTGTCTTTGTCATTGGTTTTACCTTTGTCTTTGTCATTGGTTTTACCTTTGTCTTGATTTCTGTGCTGCTCAATTTTGTTCCATGGTGTTCTGCATTTGGATGCATCATGTCCATATCTATTGCACCGTGTGCAATGAAGATTGGATTTGTCAGCTTGTCTGCCCCCCCTTTCTGTGAAGTTCCTTCTTCCTCTTCCTCTTCTGCCACCTCTTCCTCTGGATGAATCTGGGGTATGACTCTTTTCTCTGTGTGCCAAGTATGCAGCTTCTTCGGAAGATGAAGGGACTGTCATCTTCCCAAAAGCTTTCTCTCTTTCTGCAAACTTTTTCTCAAGTTTATCAAAGGTGATATGCTCAAGGTTTCCACTTGCTTGCAAAGACTCAAGATAATGTGAGTAAGTCGGTTCAATGTCATGCATTATAGATCTAACTTCTGAAGCTAAAGCAAGGGGATCATCATTCTTCATTTCAAGACTGAACAGCTTAACCATCAATTGAACATTTTCTAATTCTGAATGTGAGTCATAGAGTTCTTTTAGTTTCTTCAAGGCTTAAAAGGCATTTGAGAATGATGAAATATGGCGACTCACCTCTTCACTCACTGAGGCTGCAATCAAGGCATAAGCCTTGCAGTTCTTGTTTTCCCAAATGGCAAGCTCTTTGTCTGAAGTGGGCTTCTCTGGTGGATTTTCTGCTTGTCCTTCACAGATTCCTTTCCACAGCTCATTAAAAATGAGTGTGTGTTTAATCTTTCGCGACCATTCAAGATAGTTCTCTTTGCCGGAGAGAACTATCCCAACAATTGAGATGAGAGAATGCATTAGACTGCTGGAAAAAATCTTCTGAAGAGGAAACAAATTCTGCTATAAAAACTTCGAACTCTTGAAATATTTCAAATAAAGGGGCAAAAACTCTTGCTGGAAAAAATTTTCTGAGTTTAAAAACTCTTTCTGGAAACTAAATCTGCTTAGAAAACTTTTGCTGAAGACTGAATTTTTAAAAAACACTCTATGCTATAGATTGATTCTGCATAAAAAAAATGTATTTTTTTTTTTGTTTGGGGAAAAAATGTATATAAAAAGATGATATGGAATGGTGAATGGGGCGTATGGGCAGTGATACAATATGATGGCGAAATTTGTGAAATGGTGATTGGGAGGGGTGGGGGGCGGCGGGGTCGATATATAAAAGGAATGACTATGGGAGGGGGCGCAAATTACAACGATTTTACATAACAAATATATGCAATGGAGACAGCATTACAACAATTTTACATAACAAATATATGCAATGGGCGTTATGCATTATGGAGACAGCATTGAATATTGTGTAATGGACTGCGTTTATATTGTGTAAAACGCTGGTTTATATAGACAGCGTATATGAAACATAAATATAGACAGCGTATATTGTGTAATGGACTGCGTATATGAAACATGAATATTGTGTAATGGACTGCGTTTATATTGTGTAAAACGCTGGTTTATATAGACAGCGTATATGAAACATGAATATAGACAGCGTATATTGTGTAATGGACTGTGGGGCGGAAATGAATATCAACAGACAGCATATTATGAAAGCGTTGGCGCAGATGTAAGGAGGGAGAGACCGAATGCGAGCAGGGAGGGCGGATGTTTGGAGCGCAGGGAGTGTCGTGGCAAAGGGAAGGAGGGTCGGTAGCAGGGATCGAGCGTATGGGAGGGAGGCGTATAGGAGATAGGGAGTTTCGATGGTTGGGTAGTGGCTGTTGTAAGGGGAGCGAGGGCGTAGCGGGTAGGAAGAGCGGTGGGAACGCCTTTGTGAGCTGCGTGGGAAGCGTTGAGAGTGTATACAGGAGTTGTAGGGAGGGGCGGATATGAGAGTGCAGGGTGCCGAGGATGAGTGTTGAACGCGTGAGGGTAGCGCATGGACTAGCGCTGGAGAAATAAGGTAATGGGTGAGGGCGTAGCTGTAAGGGAGGATGTGAGGTCGTATAGCATGGGGATAGCAGAGCAGAGAGGGAGGTGTGAGTGAATGGAGCGTAGGGATGAATGAGGAGGCGTTACATAAAAAAAAATTGAACTTGAATCTGCAGAAGACAGAGTTGCAGGACTACTGGAATGGCAGAGCCTGCAATTTGCAGATTGACAGAGCCTGCAGTCTGCAGGAGCTGGAGCTGCAAATTTCAGTGCTAAATAGGGAAAAAAAAATGCAGAATAACAGTCTAGCAGTTAATGAGCAGCAAAAAACATTAAAAATATTAATTGAGCAAAGGGTAGGGAGTTACACCACAGGGCAGAAATGCCAAATGTGGAGCTGGCTCTGATACCATGTCAAACCAGGAGGTAACTCCTCAAAACTGGAATTGTCTATTAGCTAAAGAATGTACATGCTTATATAGATGGGAGGTGAGGCTATTGGGATTCAGCTCCCAATGACTCTTGGCCTTCCTTATTTCCTAATAATAAATAATATACAAAAATACATGTGCACACCCATCCATAGGATTAGGTGTCAACAGTGAAGAGGAAGAAAACCAAAAGGAAACTTCAAAAGAAGAAGATATACACCAGGAACCAACCCTAGAAGAAGAATAAATGAGTCTGACCATATCATGTAATGCATTGGTAGGAATTACCACTCCTCAAACTATGAAGATATAAGGACATATCAAGAAGAAAAAGTTAACAGTGTTGATTAATTCGGGTAGTACCCATAATTTTATTCATTGTAAGGTAGCCAAGGAATTGAATTGTTTCCTATACCCAACACCAGAATGGAAAGTGATGGTTGCGAATGGAGGAACTATAAATTTCTCTGGAAAATTCCATAATATCAAGCTAAATATGGGGGAATATGTATTGAATATTCCAATTCTTTCCATTCCAGTGGGAGGTGTTGATGTTCTACTAGGAGTACAATGGTTACAATCTTTGGGGATGCTAGCTTTTAATTTTCAATAACTTTTTTTGAAAAAAAATTCCGAAGGAAAATAAATCGAATTACGGGGTATCGTAGGGAAGCCGAGAAATATAATAAGCTCTAATGTCATGACAAAGCTTCTGAAGAAAGAACAAAAAGGCATAATTTCACAATTATGCTCACTAGAAGTTCCAACATCAAAATCATCTATTTCTCTATATCGCAAAAAAGTCTTCGACAATCATTCCAAAGTGTTTGAAACTCCCAAAGGACTCCCACCTATTCTTGATCATGATCATGATATTCATTTCATTCCAGGAAGTGTTCCTCCAAACATCAGGCCTTACAGATATCCTTATGTCCAAAAGAGAAAAATTGAACGTATGATTGCAGAAATGTTAGAGGGCTAGTATAATTCAACCTAGTCAAAGTTCTTTCTCTACTCCAGTAGTATTGGTGCACAAGAAGGATGGATCATGGGGCCTGTGTCCAGATTATAGGGAGCTCAATAAGATCACTATTAAAGATAAATTTCCCATTCCTGTGATTGATGAATTATTGGATGAATTACATGGAGCAATTTATTTTACCAAGTTGGATGTTCGTTCAGGATATCATCAAAATAGAATGAAAATTGAAGATATTCCGAAAACAACATTTCGAACTCATGAGGGTCATTATGAATTTTTGGTCATGCCTTTTGGCCTTACTAATGCATCTTCTACATTTCAAGGGTTGATGAATTACATTTTCAAAACCTTCCTTAGAAAATTTGTGCTAGTATTTTTTGATGATATACTAATCTACAGCAGGTCTTGGAAGGATCATGTTCAACATGTTGACAGGGTGCTCAAACTGTTGGAGGAGAAACAATTATATGCAAAAATATCCAAATGTTTGTTTGGAGTACAAGAAGTGGAATATTTGGGTCATATTGTATCTCATGAGGGTGTTAAGGTAGACCCTAACTAAATTAAATCCATTAAGGAATGGAAATTCCCCACAACCATAAAGTAGTTGTGAGGATTTCTTAGGTTAACAGGGTATTATCGCAAGTTTTTTAAGAATTATGGGAGAATAGAAACACCTCTAACAACATTATTGAAGAAATATAAATTTTCATGGACTCCTGAAGCAACTAAGGCCTTTGAACATCTTAATGAGGCAATGTGCCTAGCACCAGTATTAGCTACGCCATACTTCACAAAAACCTTTATTATGGAATGTGATGCCTCAGGAAATGGAATTGGTGTTGTTTTGTTGGCCACCTATAAATTTTTTTATACCAAGAGGTGGCTACACTTTTCTCTTCAAGCCTTCAAGAGATATTTTCCTTTGAAAACTTATCATCTTTTGAAGTCTTGTGATATTCTTTCTTCCTTTGAATTAATATTCATAGCTGTTTCCCTTGTAACCCGGACAAACCTGCTTTTTCCTAAAGAAAAAGATTGCTAAAAACCCATTTTTTCCTTCACTTTACCCCTCCTTTCATTCATAATTAACCTCCATTCTTTCCCCTTTTCCTCATCAAATTCCTCTTTTTTCCCTTATTTTCCTTCTTTCCCTTTGTCAAATCCCATTATAAGGTTTAAAACTTATTTTTTACCTTATCGGAAGCTTTCAAAATCCTTTGGAAACCCTTGAAAAATCCTAAAAAGAGTCGTTTTGTATTAAGGCTTTAAGCCCCTTTGGCTTCAGCCTCAGCCCTTTTTCCCGCATAAAACCGGAGTCGTGACCCACCGTTAAATCTCCATCGCACAATCGCAATCGGAGTGGTCTCTTTCCTTATTCGCCTTCTTCTTTCAAAAGTTTCCGATGCGATTGGCCCCTTTTCTTTTAAGACCCACAACTCCTCCGCTCTCCTTCACGTAACCCAGAGCCCACAATCGGGCGCTAAAACATAATAAAAACCTTTGCCAAACCTTTTCCTCCTTTATATTTCATAAAAAATCCAATTTCCTGACTTTTTCATTAAGTCCGATGGTTTGTTATTTCAGGGAAATACCAACCGTTGATCTAAACCGATCAACGAACGATGGAATCTCGCATCGTAGTTTTTCATTGGAGGCATCTAAATAATCTATCACCCCACTCCAATTGGAGATCTCGCGACGTTTTCCCAGCCGTCGATCTATTCCGCCATACCCAGATCTGACATCCCACATTTCTCTGATTCAAAACCCGCATACCCGCCTTTGGCATCCATAACTTAGTATTCGTCGTTGATCTGGTTCTAAGATCAATGGCCCTCATTCAATCGCATCGTAATTTTTCTCTGCACCTTTCCTCTCTCCCCCGCCGATTACCGACCCCCGATTGGATCTGGACCGTTCATTTCATTCATCTAACGGTCTAGATCAAAGCTTGACACCCTTTGTTATTTTCATAAACCCCGCTTTGTAAAGTCCTTTTGGTGAATATCCACTACTGATCTCTGCAGATCAAAGGCCCATGTTGCTCCCGATCTCCTCTCGCCCCCCTGCCTTGTATTCTCTTCGTTTCCCAAAATTAAATCTGGACCGTCCATTCTTCCAATCCAACGGTCCAGATTAAAACAAATAGGCCCAACTCCTTTGGGACCTATCTCTCCATCAGCAAATCTTGACCGTCCATTCCCTGATCCGATGATCCAGATTAAAACCGCCTTGACCCTGCCCCACCTTTTATTGCCCGTGCATCTATTCTCCATCACGCTCTCCTCACGACCATCTGATCCAAGGCCCTAGATCTGATGGCCAGCATGCGGTTTCGCGTAATTTTGAGTCCGGAGGTTAATGTTTTAAAATTACGCGATGTGGGTGGTTTTAAAAGGCCACATGTCGATCGCTAATGCATATCGCGTTCAAAAAGGAAATACCGCCTTCCCTCCTTTTCATCGCGCGAAACCAGTGGTTTATTTGGCCAAAACCACTTTCCCCATTTACACTGCATTTTCTCATGTTTAATCTTCGTCGTTGATCTCTGAGACCTAACGGCTCACGTTTAATCTTGCCTCTTAGTTCATCGCCCTCCGCCCATCCTCTAAAGGACTTCGTAAATCATTCCCCGCTGTTTATCTTTGTTGTCTAAATCAATCTGATGGCCCAAAATCTTTTCGAAACCCCAATTTCATTTTTAACCCTTTTTTCCTCCGCCAAAGGTTTTTTCACCCATTTCCTTTTCATTTTCTTCCATTTTGCAATAATGTGGCCCTTCTACATTATATTTACCCGATTAATCTCGACCGTTGATTAATCTGATCTAACGGCCTGGACTTAATCCAATCACTGTTTATCCAACCACCTCTCTTTTTGACCCCATCAAGCAATCTTGACCATTGGTTCTATTCATCCAACGGCCACGCTCAAACCTAAACCTCCGAAGCAGTTTAAACCTTTTCCCCGTAGGATTTTTATAACTTTTCTATGTTTTTGCAGGTTTTAAAGGTTTCTTAGTTGTTTAAAAAGAGATCAACGGTTGGGATGACGATCCCCCGGGCCTTTATTTTACAAAGGAAATCATTCCACAGGGTTCCAAATTATATTTTTTAGCAACTCATGAGCGTTGATGCCTTTATACAACCTCTATGCGCCTGCAACAATAATGGAAACACAAAAAACACCACAGTCGAAGAGTATCAGTTTGACAGTATGAAATCAAAGCAGAAGTGAAGAAATTTAAGGTTTTAACATAGTTTTTGAAGGATTAAGGCAACAATTTGATTAATCAAAAACCTGATCCATGATTGAAGACAGTTTGAAGACCAAAAGACAGAAATTAGGCTTCATTAAGCCTAAAACACAGAACTAAAGTAAATTAAAGGTGTTTTAGGTTAAAACAATAATACCTATCAGTCTGAGAAGCCTCCACTACCACATCAGAGGCTAATTGAATCCTCTGCAGCTACAAAAAAACATCTGCAGCCTCAAAGCAATCAAAGAAGGCCTAGTTATTTCCAGAATAGAAGATATTTATCTAAACACAGCTGAACAGTTATTACCAAAGAAAGAAAAAATTATCAAACTGTCAGCAGAGTTATTACAAAGATAAGAAATAGGCCTCGAAGTCAAATCTTTTTTCCCTTTGAGTTTAAAAAAGACAGGAACAAAGTAAATAAACAGAATCATAATTCAATGCCCTCCTACCTTAGGCCTTGCATGATTTTCAAGGTTTGGAATTGCATTTAGTGTAGAATTTATTGCATTTCAAACCTAAATCTCTTCCATCTCCTCATTTCTTCTATAAATACTTCTGAAGAAGATGAGATCCAGGTTGGTTGATCACTAGTTGTAATTCTGAAAATCTCTAAAATAATATATAGTTTGTTGATGTTGAAGAACAAATTGAAGTCTTGGAAGCTTGATGATGTTGTTGCATGTTGGTTCTTGAGAAGGCTCTATCATTGGAACCATGAGATTGGTTGTTGGTGAAGTATTTTTAACTGTTAATGTTTTCTCCTATTTTCATTTTGTTCCATAATTTCTTACTACAGTCGGATGAAATGTTTAGGCTAAGAAATGACTCTTGGAAGCACCTTAGACCTATTTTTCCTTCACTGTTTTATGTTTTCTTCTGTTGAGGTATTTTAGAGTCTTTAATCTCTCTCTTTAGTCCTCATGCTTGTTTATTTCTCTAATAGTTCGAATATTTGGTTTCAGCATGATTTATGGTTCTCCCTGCTTGTCTGCTGCCACTTAAAAGTTGTTATTGAAATCTCCCTTTGAAGTATATTTTTTTATAGTGAGCCAAGGAGGTATTTTCTGACCGTGCCGTTTGTCCTTGCTTGAATAGTTATCTTAAAGGTCTTTTATAGTTGTGATCATAGATGTATTAGGTGTTCCCTCTTCTATGACTTCAATTATCAGTAAATCTTTTATGTCTTTCTAAGTCATTTGAAATAAAATCTCTGAGGAAATAGGATGTGCTCCCGAATCTTAGATTTCATTTTAAAAGTTGTTTTGAAGTCATTATTTGCTTAAAGTGCGGTTTTTAGAATTTATGGTTAGCCCTGTCTATAAAATACCTCTTTATTGTTCAAGTTATGTTTTCAAATTCCCTTTGTTGAGAATTAAACTTCTCTTTTCTAAACCATTAATGTCCATCTCATTCATAAACTAAAGGATCCAGTGGCCAAGTTAGATTTTCCCTTTGATATCCCATATCCATTGATAAGTTTGTCATAACCTCTTTTTGACTCCATTGCCCAATGAAACTGATACTCCTCCTTTCTACATACCTTTCCTAGACCTTTCATATTCTGATGTATCAATTCAACCAAACAAACAAACAAACACTTGCACTTAATAACTAGTATAAAACCAATACCCACACAAGATAAACCTTTGCTAAAACATTTGAGAGATCCCTCTCTGAGAACGGGAGGACTAGATCCTGGAACTCTAAAGATTGGTTTGATGTTGCCTTGTCTTTTGATTTGCCAAACTATCAAAACACGGGACCCAAACATAATGGCAATCACGGTGGGACGCTGAGTAAAATCTTAAAAATAAAACACTCATTGTCCAATATAACATAAGTAGCCTTTTTCAAGCACTACCTAACAAATGTAATCATGATAGGACTTATTTGAATCAGTGACAAACTATGTGACCCTTAGGATTCTCATAGAACCTTATCAAACCTTGAAGGAATCAGTTACCAAGCCATAAGAGTGAACTTTGTATGTTTAAACACCTTAGCTAAGTGTTAAATCAGATTTAGAACACTCTCATAACCCATAGGACTGAAAAAAATTAGAAAAACCCAAAAATATTTCAGTTTGGCTTCAAAATAAACATGGTGGTGGAGCCATCCAATATTTTACCTTCATAGAAGCTAAAAAGTTTCCACCTGGTGACTCCACTAGCCCCAATAGGCCTATTACTTATCTAGGTCTCTAGATCTCTTTAGGACTATGTTAACCAGCCTTGAAAAAGTTTAAAAGCCTAGTCCCATACTATATAAGACATCGTGAGAGGTAAACATTCTAAAAAATAGTCCCTAAAACTTTAGCCTCTCTCATTTTTGAAAAGCAGTCTAGCTTCACATAGGATCAACACTAGATCTCATCCAGAGCCTAATCCTCCTTTGATATTTGACAATCCAGAGAGAATTTTGTGGCAGACTTCCAAGTCTGGTAAATTAGCTGCTAATAGCAGCCTCTTAAGAACAAAATTTGTCCCTGAAAACCTTGTTGACTTAGAGGATTTACACTTTGATTTACATCATACAAAGAACATGTTTAGAACTAAATCTCAAGGTGATTTAAACCAAACTGATCTTGACATTGCAGATTTGCAACAAAGCTTTAGTAGAGAAGCCTCACCTTCCACTCCTCCTGCTTCCCAGCTTCTTCATCACTTTAGCCTTTTCCATAACAAATCTGCTCAAAACCAGTTTACTGGCCCAAGTTTTTCTTCCACTCCAATCCATACTACCACTATTCAAAACACTCCAGTTCAGCCCACTTTCACTCTTGTAAATCCACCTCTTGTAAACCCACCCTTCTTTCCAGCCATGGCAACATGGTATGCCCCATTAGTGTTACCACGACCTCTGCTTCCCTTACCAAATGACTATCAATCAAAAATTCCTCATTTCACTGCAAAAGAGTCTACAAAAGCTCAGCATCATGTAGATAGGATGGAAGATTCTTTTGATTACATGGAGATAGAAGAAGAAACCGTTAAGATGAGGATTTTCACCCAAAGTTTATGAGGATATGTAAAGAAGTGGTTTAAAAATTTACCTCCTAATAGCATCAATGATCTCCCTGCTTTGTATCAAACATTCATAAATAAATGGGAACTCAAAAATAACCCTCTCCAAATACTAGCAGAATATAGCAGCCTTAAAAGAAATCAAGGAAAGAGCGTTCATGACTATTCCACTAGGTTTAACAATGTTTACAATGCTCTCCCACCTCACATGAAACCTCCCCAAGGCATGGCCTTGGTAAGATACCCTGAAGGTTTTGATGTTGAAATGGCTTATCAGCTAAGGGAGAGATATTACTTAACTCTAGAAGACATGTAGAGAGGAGCTGTGAATGTAGAAGCAAACATAGTTGAGAAAAGAAATAGGTTGAGATCAGAGAAAAGGGTAACTTATAAAGATTCCATTGCACCCTCAACCTCAACTTCTGACACTAAAATTGATAACCTAGTGAAGGTAATGAAGAGAATTCTTGAAAATATCAACTTGAATGATAGAGTGCCACCAAGAGAACCTCAAAACAACCAAAATAGAAACAGAAATCAGAATTATAGAAGATAAAACAATCAAGATAAACAAAAATAAAGTGACCAACAGATTAGACCTCCCTTCCAACAAAACTATGTAGATCAATATGAGGAAGATAGGAAGATAGAAAGGTTGGGTGAAGGTCATGTGAACTTGATTGGATCAGACAGTGGGGATGATGTTTTCCTCACTGAAGAAGAACAAGGTTTCTTCTCCTATAATCAAAATACAAACACCTATGAAGATTTTGATGATTATAGATTGGGTTTTGAAAATGCAATCATGGAGGTGCACAAACAATATGATCTTAGGAGCAAAGGGAACGTAGATAATTCAAAGAATAAAAACACTAGTACTGTTGTCAAGAAAAACACAGAAACTCAGCCTAAGAAGATAGCAGAGAAAACCAACATTTTGGCTTGGAAACTAGATTCGAATAAAGAGAAGAGCAGCCAACCAAATGTTGAACAAAACATCCCTAGCACCTCAGCTAGTGGACCTAACAAAACTGTCCCAATTACCAGTCCAAACAAAGTTCAGCAAATCAAAATTGCTGAAAGGAATTCAATTGAAAAAACAGATGTAAATATGAACAAGTCAATTGTTCCTTTTAGCCTTGAGGGAGAGATTGCAAAGATAAAAATTACCATCCCCCTAGCTGAACTAGTAACCCAAGAAGTGTACAAAAACCAAGTTTTAAAAGCTTTAAACTTAGGAAGTGATACTGATACCTTAAACTTGACAAATGACAAGCCTGAGTTGTTGTTTGGTCCAGAAGTTGAAGGAAAATACCAAGAAGGAGAAGTTCCTCCCTTCTATGTTAGTTTGAATATACATGAGAAAGTTTTACACAATGCCATGCTAGACTCTCGAGCTTCACACAATCTAATGCCCAAGGTAGTAATGGAAAGCTTAGGCTTAGAAATTACTAAACCATACAAAGACTTATACTCCTTTAACTCAAGCAGAGTCAAATGTTTGGGTTTAATCAAATATTTACGTGTTAACTTATCTCAAATCCCTTCTAAGAGTTTAGTAATGGGCATAGTTGTAGCTGAAATTCCCCCTAAGTATGGCATGCTCTTATCAAGATCATGGGGAGACAAACTTCAAGGAAGCCTTCAAATGGACATGTCTTATGCCACCATTCCTGTTTTTAACCAAAACAGAAGATTATACAGGGAATCTCACATGAAGTACATGGTGAGCAACATAGATAAACCAAACAACTCTCCAATCTATTCTATTCAATCAAGTTTAGATTCATTTATCTTGTAAAATGAAGATGAAATCACTCAACAAGATAAGGAAAAAATAGACCCCATCAGTTTATCAAAACAATCAGAACTTCCCTCAAATCAGATTCAAAACATTGAAAATCATCAGCAACAAGAGAATGAAAATAAGGCTTATATACTTTGGACAATAAAATTTGATGGATCTTGTAATAAAACAAGTGCAGGGGCAGGTGTGTGGATTCAAAATAAAAATCATATTTTTTCATATAAATTGGATTTCCCATGCACCAACAATATTGATGAGTATGAAGCACTTCTCCTAGGCTTACAATTGCTTAAACAATTAGAAGCCCAAAGGATATCAATATTAGGAGATTCTGAACTTATCATAAGACAAATCAAAGGAGAATACTCAGCTAGAAATCTAAGGCTTAGGGGATATTGGAATGTTGCCCTTGATTTGTTAAAAACGTTTTAAAATTATGAACTTATTTTCATTCCAAGAGCACTAAATCATCTAGCAACTGAACTCGCTTTCAATGCCAGCAACTGCCAAATACTTGAGATAAATTAGCAGCTTAGTGTAAAGGTAAAACACAGGCCTGCAGTGCCTGATAACGAAGAGCAATGGCAAGTGTTTGATTCTGACAAACACATTGATGATTTCTTAAAATTAGAAAAAAAAATTTCCATACCAATATCAGAAACTAGCCATAAACAAAATTGTTTGTATATCGAACAAATCCCAGAAGTTGAAATAACGCATTTTGCTGATATGAATCACTGTGAGAATCCTTTTGAAGCAGAATTAATTGACAACGCAGACCAGGAAGACTTGGAAGTTCTACAATGCAAGAGTGATACAATTCCAAGAGGTCTCACACCTTTAGAACACCTTTTCGACTTTAATGATGTAGCCAAAGAACCAAGAATGGAGCCTGTGGAAACAGATGTAGAAGAACATAAAATAGGCAGTCTAGCAGAACCCAAGATGATTAAACTGTCCAGCACTCTCCCCGCTCACATAAAATCACAATACATAGAGCTTTTTAAGTAGTTTAAAGATGTTTTTGCTTGGGGATACAAAGATCTGAAATCTTATGATACTAGTATCATTCAGCACAAGATTCCTTTGAAGGAAAATCAAAAGCCTTTTAAACAAAAAACAAGGAGAATAAACCCTATTTTATTACCTTTAGTTAAGGCAGAAATTGAAAAGATGCATGATGTTGGGATCATAGTACCGATTAGATATTCAGAATGGGTATCAAACTTAGTTTCTGTTAGAAAAAAGACAGGGGAAATCAGGCTCTGTATTGACTTCAGAAGTTTAAATAGAGCCTCCCTAAAATACAACTACCCCTTGCCTAAGATGGAACACATACTCCAAAGGGTAGTTGGGTCAAAAAGGATATTACTATTGGATGGGTTCTCAGGTTACAACCAGGTGTTAGTGCTCCCAAGTGATCAAATCAAAACTGCTTTTACTACACCTTGGGGCACCTTTATGTATGTAAAAATTCCTTTTGGATTGATGAATGCAGGGTCCACCTTCCAAAGGGCCATGGATATATCCTTCTCTAAAGATATTGGCTATTTCATAATCATTTACCTTGATGACATAACTGTTTTTTCAAAAACTGATGAAGAACATTTAATTCACTTAAGAAATTTTTTTGAGAAATGTAGGAAATTTGGCTTGTCTTTGAATCCCAATAAGACACTCTTTGGTCTCCAAGAAGGTAAAATTCTTGGCCATATAATTTCAAAAGAGGGAATCAAAATAGACCCTACAAGGATATATGGCATATTACAAATCAGACATCCAAGAAGCCTCAAAAAATTACAATCTTTCATTGGAAAGATTAACTTTTTAAGGAGGTTCATCCCCAACCTTTCTGAGCTATTAAAAAACATTACAAACATGCTCAAGAAAGATGTAGGTGTGAAATGGACTACATAAGCTAAATAATCATTTGAACTGGTTAAACAAGCTCTTACTCAAACACCAGTCTTGATTAGTCCAGATTTCACCAAAGACTTTTATATCTTTTCTTTTGCATCTGAGCATACAATAGCTGCAGTTTTACTTCAAAAGAATGACTTGGGGCAAGAAAAACCAATATCCTTCTTTAGTAGGGCCTTAAGAGATGCTCCTCTCAAATATAAAATCATGGCGAAGCAAGCCTTAGCATTAGTGAAAGCATTAAAGGACTTTAGAGTTTATATTTTACACTCTCACATAATTTCTTTTGTTCCACATACTGTTGTCAAGGACATTCTAAGTCAAGACCCTGATGGTAAAAGGGGAAAATGGATTTCAACTATTCTTGAATATGACTTAGAAATTAGGCCCACCAAATTAGTTAAGGGGCAAGGATTAGCAAAACTTATGGCTAAGTCTAACTTCCAAGCACTTGATATAAACATGGTAGATGTGTTGGAAGAAATAGAAGAATCTACTGCTCCTTTCATTGAAGATACATTTTTGAATTCTCCTTGGTATGCTGGCATTATTTATGTACTTTTATATTTGAATGCCCCTCCTTCTTTGTCTAAAACTAAATCTAGATTTTTGAAAAAAAAATCTTTGAGTTATTGCATCCTAGATGGGGTATTATATTGGAAAAATGTTGTTGGAATTTTGCTTAAATGTTTACTTGAAGATGATGCAGGAAAAATCATGCATGACTTGCATGAAGGAGAATGTGGAGGACACCTCTACTGGAAGGCCACAGCAAACAAAATTCTTAGATCTGGTCACTATTTTCCTACCCTTTTCCCAGACACTCAGAAGTTAGTCATGTCTTGCCATAAGTGTCAATTTTTTTATGGAAAAAGAAAACTCCTTCCCTTACCATTACATCCTATCAGAGTTGAGGCACCTTTTCAACAATGGGGTTTAGACTTCATTGGGTAAATTCACCCATCTTCCTCAGCCCAACATAAGTGGATCCTCACTGCCACTGAATTCTTTACCAAGTGGATAGAAGCTATACCCATAGGAATGTTAATGACTCTGTCATTATCAAGTTTCTTGAAACAAATATCCTATCCAGATTTGGTTGTCCCAATAAAATCATAACAGATAATGCTACTTCCTTTAAATATATGAAAATGGTTGATTTCTGTTACAAATACCACATTACTTTGGGCCATTCTACTTCCTACTATCCCCAAGGAAATGGATTAGTTGAATCTTCCAATAAGAGCCTCATCAATATCATTAAAAAGTTGTTGGAGCATAATCAGAAATCATGGCACAGTAAACCGGTTCATGCCTTATGGGTTGATAGATTAACTACAAAGAATTCAATAAATATGTTCCCCTATCAGCTGGTCTATGGCATGGATGTAGTCTTTCCCACTTCATTCGGAGTTCCAATCATGAAACTCCTTCAAGAAGTGAAAATTGAAGAGAATGATATGCAAAGAAGAATCAACCAAACAATTCATTTACAGTAGACTAGAGAAGAAGTCTATGAAAGAACACATTTATTCTAAGAAAATATCAAGAAGCTCTTTGACAAAAGGACTAATGCAAACAATTTCCAAGTTGGAAATGTTGTTCTTAAGTGGGATTTAAGAAGGGAAGAGAAAGGAAAACATGGCAAGTTTGAGAACTTGTGGAAAGGGCCCTATATTATTCATGCTGAGAGGGGTCACAATGCATTTTTCTTGAAAGAATTGAATCGAGAAGATCTGTATGGAGGTCCACAGGATGCTCAAGCATTACTTCTGCCAAAAGTCTTGAGTTTTAAAGCTTTTTTACTTTCCATTATAAATATCATTATTAAGCATTGCATTCAAAGTTGGAAAAATAAAAATACAAAAACAATAGAAAATATAAAAAAGGGCAAATTGTAAAACAAGAAAGGTACAACCCCATACCAAAAAAGAGAAACAAAGTATGAAAGTGTGCAAACTCAAATGCCACTCCTAAAAACACACTCATAATTAGTCATACAGCCTAATCATGACTAATTAGTTTTCAATTTACTGCTGATAGGTCAATGAAATAGATTTTCCAAACAACTTAATCTTGACTTATCAGTAAGGTAGATTAGGATAGAAAAACAAAGGTTCAAACAAGCTCAAATTCTGAACCTATGAGGTAGAAAACAAACTGGTTCTAATAATCCCAAAACTTGAACCAGGAAAGAAAGAAAGATAGCTCAAACAAATTTAAAAACAGAGCTAAAGAAACAATGAAGGAGGTTTTTAATTTTCAGATCTTAAGCCTTCACTATTTGGCTTTACTTTTTCTGCAAATAATAATCTATGTGCAGCTTGTTTTTATGCCATAGATCAGCAACAAGTTAGACTGTTCAATCCTAACTTGGCTACTTTTGAATTTCTTGTCTTAGAAATTAGATAATAAAAGTCTGTCAGACAGTCTAACCCTGACAGATAGTAGTTAGGTAGAGAAATTATTAATTCAACTGCTTAATCTGGATTCATGGAGAAATAAGGTTAGACTTAGATTATTTTCTTGTTTTTCAAAAGAATAAAATATTGTTGAAGATATTTTTCTAGTCTAAATGCACTCTGAAAAGAAGAAAAAATGTTAGGATTATTAGGAAAGGGTAGGTAGACTCGTTGTTTTAACAGAATTCTATTATTCTAAATTGCTGCAGAGATCATAAAAAAGAAAGGATGCTGCCCAATGGATTAAGACACTGGTTTAATGAAATCCAGAGATTTGCAGCTGAGGTTCTAGACACCTAAAAGAACCAGCTGTCTTCCCCAAGTGGAGCCACTGTTAGCCACCTATAAATTTTGTTATACCAAGAGGTGGCTAGACTTTTGTCTTCAAGCCTTCAAGAGATAGTTTCCTTTGAAAAATTATCATCTTTTGAAGTCTTGTGATATTCTTTCTTCCTTCGAATTAATCTTCACTGTTGTTTCCCTTATAACCCAGAAAAGCCTTCTTTTTCCTGAAGAAAAAGACTGCTAAAAACCCATTTTTTCCTTCACTTTACCCCTCCTTTAATTCATAATTAATCTCCATTCTTTCCCCTTTTCCTCATCAAATTCCTCTTTTTTTCCCTTATTTTCCTTCCTTCCCTTTGTCAAATCCCTTTATAAGTTTTAAAACTTCTTTTTTACCTTATTGGAAGCTTTCAAAATCCTTTGGAAACCCTTGAAAAATCCTAAAAAGAGTCTTTTTGTATTAAGGCTTTAAGCCCCTTTAGCTTTAGCCTCAGCCCTTTTTTCCCACATAAAACTGGAGTCGTGACCCACCGTTAAAACTCCATCGTGCAATCGCAATCGGAGCGGTCTCTTTCCTTATTTTCCTTCTACTTTCAAAAGTTTCCGATGTGATTGGCCCCTTTTATTTTAAAACCCCCGACTCCTCCGCTCTCCTTCACGTAACCTAGAGCCTGCAATCGGGCGCTAAAACATAATAAAAACCTTTGCCAAACCTTTTCCTCCTTTATATTTCATAAAAAATCCAAATTCCTGACTTTTTCATTAAGTCTGTGGTTCGTTATTTCAGCGAATTACCAACTGTTGATCTAAAACGATCAACGGACGACAAAATCTCGCATCGAAGTTTTTCATTGGAGGCATTTAAATAATCTATCACCCCACTCCGGTTGGTGATCTCGCAACGTTTTCCCAACCGTCGATCTATTCTTCCATTCCTAGATCTGACGGCCCACATTGCTCTGATTCAAAACCCGCATACCCACCTTTGGCATCCATAACTTAATCTTCGTTGTTGATCTGGTTCTAAGATCAACGACCCTCATTCAATCACATCACAATTTTTCTCCGCACCTTTCCTCTCTCCCCACCGATTGGCAACCCCCGATTGGATCTGGGCCGTTCATTTCATTCATTCGACGGTCCAGATCAAAGCTTGACACCCTTTGTTATTTTCATAAACCCCGTTTTGTAAAGTCCTTTCGGTGAATATCCACCGTTTATCTCTACAGATCAGCAGCCCATGTTGCTCCCGATCTCCGCTCGGCCCCCCCGCCTTGTATTCTCTTCGTTTCCCAAAATTAAATCTTGACCATCCATTCTTCCAATCCAATGGTCCAAATTAAAACCGATAGGCCCAACTCCTTTGGGACCTATCACTCCATCAGCAAATCTTGACCGTCCATTCCCTGATCTGACGATCCAAATTAAAACCGCCTTGACCCTGCCCCACCTTTTATCATCCATGCATCTATTCTCCATCACGCTCTCCTCACGACCATCCAATCTAAGGCCCTAGATCTAATGACCAGCGTGAATTTTGAGTCCGGAGGTTAATGTTTTAAAATCACGCGCTGTGGGTGGTTTTAAAAGGCCACGTGTCGATCGCTAATGCATATCGCATTCAAAAAGGCAATACCACCTTCCCTCCTTTTCATCACACGAAATCAGTGGTTTCTTTGGCTGAAACCACTTTCCCCATTTACACTGCATTTTCTCATGTTTAATCTCTGTCATTGATCTCTGAGATCTAACGACTCACGTTTAATCTCGCCTCTTAGTTCATCGCCCTCCACCCATCCTCCAAAGGACTTCATAAATCATTCCCCGTTGTTGATCTCTGTTGTCTAAATCAATCCGACGGCCCAGAATCTTTTCGAAACCCCAATTTCATTTTTAACCCTTTTTTCCTCCGCCAAAGGTTTTTTCACCCATTTCCTTTGCATTTTCTTCCATTTCGCAATAATGTGGCCCTTTTACATTATATTTACCTGATTAATCTCAGTCGTTGATAAATCTGATCTAACGGCCCAGATTTAATCCAATCACCGTTTATCCAACCGCCTCTCCTTTTGACCCCATCAATCAATCTTGACCGTTGGTTCTGTTCATCCAACGACCACGCTCAAACCAAAACCTCTGAAGTAGTTTAAACCTTTTCCCCGCAGGATTTTTATAACTTTTCTATGTTTTTGCAGGTTTTAAAGGTTTCTCAGTTGTTTAAAAAGAGATCAAAAGTCGGGGATGACGATCCCCCAGGCCTTTATTTTACAAAGGAAATCATTGCGTAGGGTTCCAAATTATAATTTATGAGCGCCTCATGAGCACTGATGCCTTTATACAACCTCTATGCGCCTGCAACAATAATGGAAACACAGTAAACACCACAGCCGAAGAGTATCAGTTTGAAAGTATGAAATCAAAGCAGAAGTGAAGAAATTTAATGTTTTAACACAGTTTTTGAAGGATTAAGGCATTAATTCAATTAATCAAAAACCCGATCCACGATTGAAGACAGTTTGAAGACCAGAAGACAGAAATTAGGCTTGATTTAGCCTAAAAAAAAAAACTCAAGTAAATTAAAGGTGTTTTAGGTTAAAAAAATAATATCTATCTGTCCAAGAAGCCTCCACTGCCACATCAGGGGCTAATTTAATCCTCTACAGCTACAAAAAACACCTGCAGCCTTAAAGAAATCAAAGAAGGCCTAGTTATTGCTAGAACAAAAGATATTTATCTAAAGATAGTTGAACAGTTATTACCAAAGAAAGAACAAATTCTCAAACTGTCAGCAGAGTTATTACAAAGATAAGGAATAGGCCTCAGAGTCAAATATTTTTTCCCTTTGAGTTTAAAAAGGACAGGAACAGAGTAAATAAACATAATCATAATTCAATGCCCTCCTGCCTTAGGCCTTGCATGGTTTTCAAGGTTTGGAGTTGTATTTAGTGTAGAATTTATTGCATTTCAAACCTAAACCTCTTCCACCTCCTCATTTCTTCTATAAATACTTCTGAAGAAGATGAGATCCAGGTTGGCTGATCACTAGTTGTAATACTGAAACTCTCTGAAATAATATATAGTCTGTTGAAGTTGAAGAAGAAATTGAAGTCTTGGAAGCCTAATGATGTTGTTTCATGCTTGTTCTTGAGAAGGCTCTATCATTAGATCCATGAGCTATGTTGTTGGTGAGGTATTCTGAACTATTAATGTTTTCTCCTATTTTCATTTTGTTCCATAATTTATTACTACAGTAGGATGAAAGTTTTAGGCTAAGAAATGACTCCTGGAAGCACCTTAGACCTGTTAGTCCTTCACTGTTTTATTTTTTCTTCTGATGAGGTATTTTAGAGTCTTTAATCTCTCTCTTTAGTCCTCATGCTTGTTTATTTCTCTAATAGTTTGAATAGTTGGTTTCAGCATGATTTATGGTTCTCCCTGCTTGTATACTACCACTTAAAAGCTGTTATTGAAGTCTCCCTTTGAAGTATCTTTGTTTATAGTGAGCCAAGGAGGTTTGTTCTGACCATGCCCTTTGTCCTTGCTTAAAAATTTGTCTTAAAGGTCTTTTGTAGTTGTGATCATAGATGTATTAGGTGTTCCCTCTTCTATGACTGCAATTATCAGTAAATATTTTATGTCTTTCTAAGTCATTTGAAATAAAATCTTTGAGGAAATAGGATGTGCTCCTGAATCTTAGATTTCATTTTAAAAGTTGTTTTGAAGTCATTATTTGCTTAAAGTGTGGTTTGTAGAATTTATGGTTAGCCCTGTCTATCAAATACCTCTTTATTGTTCAAGTTATGTTTTCAAATTCCCTTTGTTGAGAATTAAACTTCTCTTTTCTAAACCATTAATGTCCATCTCATTCATAAACTAAAGGATCATGTGGCCAAGTTGTATTTTCCCTTTGATATTCCATATCCATTGATAATTTTGTCATAACATCTTTTTGACTCCATCGCCCAATGAAACTGATACTCCTTATTTCTACCTACCTTTCCTAGCCCTTTCATATTCTGCTATATCAATTCAACCAAACAAACAAACAAACACTTGCACTTAATAACTAGTCTAAAACCAATATCCAAAGCACACAAGATAAACCTTTGCTAAAACATTTGAGAGATCCCTCTCTGAGAATAGGAGGACTAGATCCTAGAACTCTAAATATTGGTTTGATGCTTCCTTGTCTTTTGATTTTCCAAACTATCAAAACACGGGACCCCAACAGTTTTATTGCAAGAAGGAATACCATTGCTTTTGAAAGTCATCCAATCGAAGGAAAGTATCTACAGAAAGCTATTTATGAGAAGGAAATGTCGGCAATGCTACATGCACTAAAAAAATCATGCCCTTACCTAATGGGAGGACACTTCAAGGTAAAAATTTATCATGATAGTCTTAAACACATTTTGGAACAAAGACTATCCTTAGAAGAGCAGAAAAAATGGGTCACAAAGATGTTGGGTTATGACTTTGAAATCATCTACAAAAAAGGGAAGCTAAATGTTGTTGCAGATGCACTCTCAAGAAAGGATCAAGAGGTGGAAGAATTTCTTTTTTCCATTTCTATTATGTAACCAAATGGGATAACCGAAGCAAGGGTTGAATGGAAGAAGGATGAAGAAGTGTGGACACTCATTCAAAATTTGCAGCAAGATCCTAGTACATTTGATACATTTAGTTGGAAAAATGACTCCTTATGGTACAAATATCACTTATATATTTGTAAGAATTTCCAGCTAAAACAAAATATTCTTTTGGAATTTCACACTTCTCCTTTAGGAGGAAACTCGGGATTTTTAAAAACTTACCACAGGGTGAAGAAATATTTTTTAAGGGATGGCCTTAAATCTGATATTCAAAATTTTGTGGCAGAATGTTTGGTTTTCCAGCAAAATAAATTTGAGACAATTAAGACCTCGGGTCTTATACAACCTTTATGCATTCCAGTTCAACGTTGGGAGGAGATTTCAATCGATTTTATCACAAATTTACCTAAGTCCAAAGGAAAGAGTGTCATCATGGTGGTAGTTGATAGAATTACCAAATATGCACACTTGTGTGCATTATCTCATCCATTTAAAGCAAGTACAGTTGCTACTACATTTATGGAAGTAATTCAAAATCTACATGGAAACCCAAATATTATTGTAAGTGACGGAGATCCCATTTTTATTGGAAATTTTTGGACGAAATTATCTTCTTATTTAGGTACTCAACTAGCTCATAGCTCATCTTATCATCCTCAATCCGATGGTCAAACTGAGATAGTTAATAAATGTTTGGAAGGGTATCTTCGTTGTTTTGTATCTAATAAGAAAACACAATGGTTCAAATGGTTACCTCTCGTTGAATGGTGGTATAACAATTCCTTCCATACTGCAGCAAAACTGACCCCATTTATGACACTTTATGGATATCATCAATCGTTCATCACATCATCTTTAAGAGAAAATTCTGAGGTTCAAGCAGTGGAAGATCACATCGAGCGTCAACAAGAATTTCTCCAACTCTTAAAGGATAACATAAATTTCGCACAAAATCAAATGAAACAACATGCCTATCAACATCGCAGCGAGAAAATTTTTGATGTAGGAGACTTGGTATTTTTATGACTACAACCATACAAAAAAAATATCCCTCAAACAAGCTAATAAGGATAATAAATTATTGCCAAAATACTAGGGTCCTTACAAAGTGTTGCAAAATATTGGTACTATGGCATACAAATTGGAGCTTCGCCCTTCGTGAGTGCATCCAGTTTTCCATGTTTCATGCTTAAAGAAGGTTATAGGTGACAAATTTCCAGTTCAAAAAATATTGCCATAACTTGATGAGGAAAAAAAAATCATATTGGAACCTGAAGCAGTCATGGAAACAGGAACTCGACAGCTATGAAATTGATGAATTTCAGAGTATCTCATCAAGTGGAAGAACTTACCCATTGAAGATTCTACATTGGAGGATGAAAATTTTATATAGAAGCATCCAGAGCTACTCAAGTGTTGAGTACAACACTTTTTTTAGGGAGAAGGGCATGTTAGGTCCCTATATTACTAGTATAGTCCCTTATTGTTGTTAGTGTAACCCCCTTATTGTTATTGTTGTACTCCTATAACCCCAATATTGTTGTTATTGTTCCCTTACATTATTATTGTTAGGTCGGCTAGGATCATATTGTGACCCCATGGAATTCTATATATAGGAGGAGGTTTTTTCATTTGTGTCATCCAAGAATTGTTCATTTATGTAATTTAAAGGAGGTTTCCCCCTCAAAGTGGCTTATCTCTAAGGCATTGATCTCTCTTTTCTTCTATTTTTGGAGCTGGTTTCATAACACATATTGGAAATAACTCCAAGTGGGTGCACTGAGAATAGGGAGGGTTCCCTCTTGTCCTTTTTCTCACGGTAGGTTTCCCACCAATCCTTGACATGGTGGGCAACTTTGAGGAGTGTAAAAGTGATATTTTATTGATTATAAAAGTCGTGAACCGATAAATATCCTTCTAATAGATTCAACTATCTATCTGTGGTGTTTGCATATATTTTGCCCTTAAATAAGGGAATGTCAAAGTTCACTTGTACCTTAAAAGGAGTGGTGCCACTGGAGTGGTTGATGGATGAAGATGCGCTATCAATGGGTAGCCGCTGAAGGATCTGCGCAAAGTTATCCATCATCACGTTTCTTTTTTTCTCGAGGGCCTCCTAGAGCATTATTTTGATAGGATCTCCTGTTGCCTCATATTTCTTTTTTTCCACCATGGGAGCTGTCGGGGTTTTTGAGGTTGATATTGCAAAGGTTCCACCAGATCAAGCTCTAACTCCTTATACCCTGACCTTGTTGGGGGCATGCAAAGAAAGATCGAGAAAGAGAAGACCGCTCTCATACCACTTATCCAAACATATGTAGGAACACAATAAAAATACATAAATATGCATAAACACGGAGATTCAATAGGTACAACACTTCATTTCATTAATATCAAATACTAAAAAATGTGTACAGCCATAATGGGAAATTAATTAGCTCAAACGATGGTATATTATCTCTTAGAAGAGATGTGGCAGCTACATGCCTCTGAAATAGCTTACAATGAGGCTCGAGGGCCTTTATATTATTGAACAACATGTGAAAACACTAAAACAACCAAATGTGTAACCCAGGAGATGAAACACCAAGAGTTTGTGGGCCCCGTTTTGGTTAGTTGGGCAACCAATTTCCCAGGGTCGTAACTTGGTCATATTATCTCCATTTGGTGCCTATGATATATCATTATAAATATCTCTCTAGCTACTACAGGATTCACCGTAGGCCCTTTCAAATGGATATGGGTCTACTGCGGACCTCAAAAAACTGCAGTTTAGCAAGTCAAAACCACTCCAGAAGGTCAAGACCTGAAAAAATGCTAAAAATAGTAAATGATGATATAAACAAGGAAAATATTGAAACCAAATGGAGGTATAGGTTGAATAGGTGGGTTTCTAGAATATCCACATCTATCAAGAAACTCTAGGCATCAACAGGATGTTGGAAAAAATGTTTACAATGCTTAGGAAGCGAGCGCAGTGGTTGAATTACTTTAGAGGATGCCAAAAGTTTATGCCATGATTGCTCCCTTTTTTATAGAAGTAAATAGTGTTTCCATTGCTACTCCCTTTGATGCATGAGTCTATTTGCTTCCATTATAAATAAATCATATAAGATTATCCTTGATCCATCAATCCAAATATGAGGTATAGTTTTCTATTTACAAGCAAGAGACTCCTTCATGACCCTCAAAGCCTCAAGGTGGTCCCATGTACTATTATCCTCAATTTATTCATTAAATAAAATTTCCTTTACATCCATCTAATGTAATTTATTATTATAATAAACAATAACTCTAATGGAAGAGAACCTGGTAACTAAAGGAAATATATTTTCATGATCCTCTCCTTATTTTTGGGAGAACATTCTAGTCTCAAATAATAGTTTGTGCTTTTGTATGCTACCATATGCTACACACTAGATATTGTAGATGAATTTGGAAGTAACCACTCAATTCCCTTTAAGTCTCTGCATAATTTTATGTGCATCTCTCTTCCAAACTTGCGAGCTTGATAGACTGCTCTATCTAAACTAGAAGCTCTTTTGGTCATCTGGCATGCTACTATTTCTCCCTCTTCAACATAAATTAATCTTTCTGACAAAATCCTGTTGCCATAAAATTTTCTTCGTTATTCATGATGCTTCATCCTACTACTAGAGTCTTGAAAACCTTTACTATGTACCTACAATCCTCAATAGGAGGCCATGGAAGAATGCTTACAACCCAACAAAAGAAACCAAGACAAGAGGCTAACTAATAGTAAAACAACAACAATAATAATAATCAAGGAAGAGAGATATAAAATAATTATCTTTTGAGGATCAAAGGGAGATCTCAACTTCCTCTTGATATTGGCCTTCTTGCATCCATCTTGTAAATTTATCAGCCTCGTCCTCATCATCAGCATGATGCCATTCCTTCCTTGCATGAACTAGGGTTTCTTCTTTTAATTGAAACATCAACTTTAATTTTTTATCTACAAACCCTAGGTTTTCACATTCAAGACTTCAAGTATTCTACAATTTACAAATCCTATTTTATAATATTCATTTTACACAATTTGTAGGCCTAACAGGCAGAAGATGTGCATATATGTAAGATATGCACATATATGAAAGCTAGGCATATACGAAATATGCACATATCTTATGTATATGCACAACTTTAGGATATGTGACTATATTTTGTATATACGCATATCTTATGTATATGTTGAACTTCCAAATATATGGATATCTTCTGTATATGCATAACTTCCCTATACACACATATAGAGAATTTTCACATATATAGAAGTTATGCACAACTTTCCTAACATGCATATACAACAGCCTCCATAGATGCACAAATTATGTATATGATAAACTTCCTTATATGTGCATATCTTATGTATATGCACATCTACGATATTTGCACATCTATTTTATATGTGCAACTTCTAAATATGCACATATACAAAATAAATGCATAGATACGGAAAAAACACATATACGGAAGATATGTGCATATACCAAAAATTTTCACATCTTAAGTATTTCATATATTTCGTATATACACATAAATTATTTATATGTGCAACTTTCACATGTGTTTAGTCAATTTAGTGTCCTAAATTGTTTGCATTAATTATCAATCGAGGTTTGTAAACTGATGAAGTGTGGTGCACTATATGTCCTTAAGCAACCTACCCCTTACTTCGTTGTATTGTATTTTATGTTGTTTTTGGGGGGCTTTTGTTCTTTAATGTCTAAGAATGTTTAATTTAAAAATATGAAAATATTTAAGTGAATCTAATGAATTTTAGAAGGAAGAAAAGGAAGTGTTCCTAAATTAATCTAGTTTTCATAAAAACAAACCAAAACTATGGGCTATTTAGAACCTAATTTGGAAAACAAAACATCTATATTGTCTGATCATTAGTCCTAATCCATGGATCTAATTCTAAAACTAATTTTGAAAACTGTAATTCCTATCTTAAGTAAAAGTATAAAATGAAACAACTAATGTACTTCTGGTTACTTTAACATTCAATTATTAGGTATGACCTTATTGAGATGATGTTAAGTAACTATTTGTACTTGAATCTGCTAATGTCCTAGAACAGTAAGGAAAGAATGCAATTAAAACATCTAAGGTATATTTATTTACTTCCAATATTCAGTTGTGAAGTGTGATCTTCTTGAGATAGTGTTAGGTAACCAATTACACCTATTGAACTAGAAAACTAAGTAAAATATGAAAAATATAACTCAGAAATTGAACTTATTAATCATTCAACCATTCAATATTGAAATGTGATCAAATCAATCTCTTTTAGAATGACTTTTAGGAATATCAGTATTTGCAATTAAGTGATATGAAAGTAGAATATGAAAGCATGTAAGACTTAACTAAAAAAAACTAATGTATATTTGACTTTTCTGCAACATTCAAATGTAAAGTGTTAACCTCTTGAGATGCTATATGAGAAGTCAATTATGCCTTAGTCTCTAAAAAGCAAATGACAATGTGCAAGGTAATTTCAACCACTATATGTATGAGACATTTAACCATTTATTTTAGGATCAACATATTGAAATGGATTTTGAAAACATCTGTTGACATAGTAATTGACAATTATGTTCTAAAGAAATAAAGGACAAAACAATAAAACTAAGCAACCATGGTTTCTTATTACTTCAATCTTTAATTCAATTTGAAAATAGAGCTTTCTATTTCCACGAAATATCTTAGAAGAATAAGGTTACACAGTTGTGATTTATCACTATGTTATTGATCGAAAACTGGAATGAAGCATAAACCTAATTAGAAAATAGATTTGCTAAAACAGAGTAAAGGAAATCGAACTAAAAACATAAATGAAAAACCTCCTCCAGTGAAGGGGCCCTCGGCAACTAATTTGGCTGGACTGCTAGCTGGTTAAGGATGCACTCAAACACTCATTGGAAACATGAACTTTATATTTTCATAAAATGAAGTCTGAATACAGAGTATCAGCAAAAATCTTGAGTTTAACACTTAAATTTTGAACTGTGTTCTCGGTTCTATGCAACCAATATTTAAAGGAAAATTACATAAATGTTTATGAGTTAAATTAGCTACAGGTGTCTAACTCTTGGACTGTTGGACTCTTGATTTTCTACAAAAGATCAAATCAAGAGTCCTACTGCTTTTGGATAACATCCTTTGACTCCATCTTTGACCATGATTTTAGGATCGCTTTTATGTCAATCTGGACCGAGTGAATAGGATAAAATCCATGTAGGAATGATTCTAGAAACACCCATGTGGCCCAATTCTTCAGTTGACACCTATAACATGCTAAACCATGAGAGTAGCTATGAAATCCACTGTTAGCTACAAAACAGGCTGCATTCTGTAGCTAAATTGCAAAAATCTATCCAAATAGAAAGAGCATGAAAATATAATATGGCAATCATTTTAATGCATCCTTAAGACAAAACCTATCATTTTTCATTGATTGGGGCCTGTGATATTATGAAAAAGTGATGGAAAGTGGTGAGAAAAACTATCAAAGAGAGGGTAATCCTGAGGTTCAACATACCCCCACTGCAAAATCATTGCATGTCCTCATGCAATTTTCCAAAAAATGTGAGTTCTTCTTCCCTACTGCATTTGCTCAGACACCTTTGCTAGCACATCCAACTTTCTTCTTTTGTTCTTCTTTGAAGTGATTGTTATTCTGGGCCTTTTCATAAGAAGTTTGAACTTGAGGTTAATGAATTCTTTATTCAATAACTTGTTCTTCCTCTTCAATTTCCTATTTTTCTTATACCACAGTTCTAGATGCAGAATGGTATTATCATGAATTGCCTTGTCCAATTTGTTTTTCTCCTTCAAGGTATCATTCTCTTGTTTGATGTGTTTGTTCGATATCTCTAATTCATAAATATCCTGCTTAAGAGCATTAATTAGAGGTTCTTGTGGATTGACACGAGGTCTTGGGTTCATTGAGGCATTTCTCCTCTCCAACGATTCTACATAATCATATATCTGTTGTTGAACTGGGTCTATGCCAGGAGATCTTCTACTGGGGCCTCCTTCAAGATGATAAACAGGATAATTTTGAGGACTGTATGTAGGATATATGTTAACAAGTGATGGTATTGGGGTTTCCTCATCTATATTTATAAGCTTTGTCCCTTTTGATAATGTATTTTTCATGGTACCTTGGAGTCTAGAGCTCCTTCTTAGTTTTGGATGAATTTCATTCCCCTAATTTGTAACCTTAGTCTATTTTATTTTCTTTCCTCTTGTCTTGATTTGTCTCTTGATTTTTGTCAATTCCTCATAAATTAGCTTTTCATCATTCTTTTGTAGTGAATTTTCAGGTCTGTTTTCAACATTTATACCAGTCCTCTTTCTTCTGCTTCTCCTAACATTATCCTCTTTGGGTGGTGACTCTGGTGGTTCTTGAAAATGATTCCTAACAAGGAAATCCTCCCAGGTATCTCCTATGCTTCTTAAATGAAACTCAATCAATATCTTCACCAACCCATGATGATTCATGGTGGTCTCTATGAACGATCTTCTCTTTTGTACATTTGAGGCCATCCTTCTTAAACTATTTAGCAGAAAGAAAGGAAGATTGATTTCACAATTTTCTAGGAAATTCATCAATAAACATATATGGTAAATATACACGCAACCAAACCTTCCTTCACAAGTTATGAATTTCTATAAAATCAAGAGCATATTCCTCCATTTACTTTTAAGAGTTGTACTGGGGATTCCTTTTCTAAAAATAGAGACATCCATACATGGGTTTTTAAGTATCACCTTCCATGATTCACATTGGAACTCCTTGTACTTGAACCATCTTTCACCATGCCTTGGAAGTTTTGTAGCCTCGGCCATGAATGACTCAGTCACTGCAAATTTGATATCCACAATTTCTACTTTGGTTCCATCAAAATACCGAGCAAAGTATTTTTTAATATCCTTATGAAAACCATTGAATGTTTCTATGAACCTCACCCATCCAGCTTTCTGTAGCAACTATTTGATCTGTGGGTATCCTTCCATGTACTTTACCCCCACTGGTTATGGTCTAACAATTAACCCCGTCCTTCTACTATGCAGAGTTCTTTCAACCTTCAGAATTACCCTTCTATTTTATGGAAATGAATTAGTTGCGGATCTTATGGAGGGTTATGGAGAGTTTGTAGGAATAAGTAGATGGTAGGGTATTGGAGAGACGTAGAAAAGTATGTCACTTCATATATCATGACCGTTAGTCATCAATGAGGGTATTAATGATGGACCATTATGCAGCTTTATATGGAGGATATGGCTGATATATAGTATGATGAAGATTGAAATCAATTCGAATGATGAGTTGTAAAGGAAATATACGAATGTTCATATTATACATGTTGCATGTTTTATCCTTGCTATTAAAAATAAATGTTTGCACTTTACCTTCAGAACTTAACCTTTTCGTTTTTTGTTTGCTTTGGTGTTGATACTTATGTACTCTTATTGGCATGTTGGTCTTCAAAAAATAATCCTTCAATCCCTTGCAATCATCATGCCAGAACTATTGAAGTGGCTGCATAATCAAATTAGCTGCAGAATATAATCAGCTGCAAAATGTAATCAACTACAGAATGTGCTCAGCTGCAGAATGTGCTTTTTGAAGTATGGAACGTGAATATGAAATGGAATGAGTGAAAAATATGGAATGAAATTGAAATATGACTTATGTAATGAATGTGAAAATGAAATGAAAATTAAATGAGATGGAATGAAACTTTAAAAATGACAGTGGAGTGTGATGGAATGAAACTGAAAAATTATAGTGGAGTGTGATTGTAAAATAAAAATGAATTTTCACATTATGAAATGCAAATATGAAAGTAGTTTTGTGTCACTACTTATTACAGAAAAGAAAATGGAAAATATAGGATGTCAGAAATATCTGATTTTCACCCTATATTTTCTGTATAAGTATGCTAATCATTGATTGGTTTTCATACTTATACACTTTATTTTTATTTTTTTTAATGTTTTTTTTTTATATTTTTGTAAAAAAAATTTATGAATGTAGGAAAAATAAAAGTTAAGTTTGTGAAAAATAATAAATCTTCTTCACTAACTTCATATCAATATTATCTTGAAATTTCTTGACAAACTCTTCTTTTGAAAGTGGTTTATGATATACTTTCAACAGATGACCATTCACAAGAAGAGGTACCTTTTCTTCGTTTATTTTCCTTATCTTCACTGCTCCATTATCAAAGACTTTTTCAATCTCATATGGCCCAAGCCAATGAGTCTGAAACTTTCCTTGAAAACATATAAATTTTGAATCGAAAAAAATTACCCAATCCCTTGCTTGAAACTTCTTCTCTTTGATATACTTATCATGCCATTTATCCCTTTGCTGTTGGACTATATTGGTTCTTTGAATTGCATCTTTTCTGATTTCATTTAGCTCATTGAGTTTCTCCAATCTATGTTTTTGTGCTTCTGATAAATCAAGTCCCAATTGGACTGCCATCTTGAATGTTCTGATCTGAAATTCTATAGGGAACATGACTTTCTTCCCATAAATAAGTTCATAGGGAGTATGTCCTGTTGTGTTCCTCCATGTAGTTCTATAGGCCCATAAGGCTTCAGGAAGCCTTTCTGCCCAATCTCTTCTGTGTAGATGAACAGTCTTAGTGAGAATTCCTTCAATCACCTTATTGGTAGATTCAACTTGACCATTTGCTTGTGGATGATAAGGATTAGAATTTTTGTGCTTGATCTTGTAATTTTCCACAAGACTTTTCACCACCTTTGATGTAAAACTAGTTCCCTGATCTGTTATAATTTCTCTTGGAACACCAAAACGTGTGAAGATATCCTAAAAAATAAAATTGACTACAAATCCTTCATTAGCAAAAGGTAATGCTTTAGCCTCTACCCATTTAGTGACATAATCAGTGCATATGAAAATATACTTCTTTTGTTTAGATGGAGGATTAATAGGTCCAACAAAATCCAAGGCCCATTTTTCAAAATTTTCAATGAGTACCTGAGGTTGCAATGGCATTTCATTTGAAGGAGTAGGTTTCCCTACCCTTTGACAACTGTCACACCTTTTGACATATTCTTTGGCATCTCTGAAGATGGATGGCCAATAATATCCTAAATGAAGGATTTTATAAGCTGTCATTTTGTCAATAAAATGTCCACCACAAGGTTCATCATGACATGCTTTAAGAATTCCAGGAATTTCATCTTCTCGAACACATCTTCTGATAATGAGATATGGACATGTCTTATACAATTCATTAGTAATCCATGAGTATCTTTCACTTAATTGAATGATTTTTCTTTTCTCTCTTGAAAGAAAATGTGAAGGTAATTTTCTTATAACTAAGTAATTGGAAATATCTGCAAACCAAGAGGTCTGAGTAGTTACTGCAAAAATATATTCATTAAGAAATTGATCTTCAATTGGAGTGTGATATTTGGTATTTTGAATTCTAGATAGGAAATCAAAAATTGTGTTTTTTTTCCAGGCCTTTCTAGAACAATAATGTTGAATTCTTGCAGAAGTAATAACCATATTGTAACTCTACCATTAGTAATATATATATTCATTAAATACCTAATTGCAGAGTGGTCTATATGAACAAAGGTTTCATAGCCGGTTATGTAATGTCTAAATTTGTTGATAACATGAACAACAGCTAAGAATTCCTTTTCAGTTACAGTGTAATTTAACTCTATGGGAGTCAATTTCTTGATTGTGTAATAGATGGCATAGGGGATCAAGTATTTTTGTTCTAACACAGCTCCTAGAGTTGTACCTAAAGAAACTGTTGAAATGTAAAAATCTAGTTTCCATTTTGGCCCTCTTAAGATGGGTGCTTCTAAAAACAATTCTTTTAAAGTCTCAAATGCTAACTGGCAGTCAGGATTCCAACTAAATTCATAATCTTTGGTGAGTAGTTTGAAGAGTGGGGATGTTATTTTGGTGAAATTTTCTATAAATCTTCTATAATACCCCGTGAATCTTAGAAAACTTCTGACATCCTTTTGGAAAATTGGAATTGATAACTTGGAGATGACTTCAACTTTAGATTTATCAACTTTAACTCCATCTCCTGAAATGTGATGTCCTAAAACAATCCCTTTTGTAAACATCATGAAACATTTTTCATGCTTAGTGAGAGGTTTGCTTCCTTACATCTTTTAAGAAACTTTTCCAAATTTTCTAAAGCCTCTTCAAATGTAATACCATAAATTGTAAATTCATCCATATACACCTCTACACAATCATGTATTAGATCAGAAAAAATTCCTAGTACTTCCCTTTGGAATGTTGAAAATGCATTACACAGTCCAAAAGGAAGTACTCGGTAGGCATAAGTCCCCCATGGAGAGGTGAATGTGGTTTTATCTTGATCTTCAGTTGCTACCTGAATTTGATTGTAACCACTTAAATCATCCAGGAATGAGAAATACTTCCTACCTGCTAATTTATCTAACACTTGATCTATAAAGGGTAAAGGAAAATGATATTTTAGAGTAGCTTTTTTCAATTCTAGATAATCAATGCATACCCTCCATTTACCATTCTTTTTGGGCACAATCACTAAAGGAGAAACCCACTGACTATCTGAAATTGGATAAATGAAGTTTACATTTAACAATTTTTGTACCTCCTCTTTCACAATTTCCCTAAGATTTGTATTCGTCCTTATTTGAGGATTTTTGATAGGTTTGCAATTTTCCTCAATGTAAATGTGATGTATACAATTTTTTTAGTCAATTTAGTGTTCCTAAATTTCTTTCATTAATTATCAACCAGGGCCAGTAAACTAATGAACTATGGTGCACCATATGTGCTTAAGCAACCTATTTCTTACTTCGTTGTGTTTGTTTTTTATATTGTTTTTAGGAGGGGTTTTGTTCTTTGAGTTCTTGAGCTGGATAACCTATAATTATGAAAATATTTAAGTTAATATAATTTTTTTTTAGAAGGAAGAAAAGGAAGTGTACTAAGACTAATCTAATTTTCATAAAATCAAACCTAAAGCTAAGAGCTAGTTTAAGACCTAGTTTTGAAAATCAAAGCATCTATCTATTTGATTTGATAATCATAATACATGTATCTACTTCTAAAATACTAGAATTTAGAATTAATATTCCTAAGAAAGCAGGAAATGAATCAACTATTTCACCTTCGGTTATCTCTCATCCAATTGTTAAGTGTGACCTATTGAGATGGAGTTTAGTAATTGCTAGTACTTTAGCATGCTAAGGCTATAGAACATAAAACAAGGAATGCAAATCAAAGCATCTAAGATGTGTCTAGCTACTCCAATTATTCAATTGTAAAGAGTGACCTTCTTTGAAGTAATGTCTAAGTAAGCTAATTACACCTGTTTTGAATTAAAGCAATAGGAAAGCTCTGTAAATAACCCAGAAGTTGCATTACATTTAATCATTCAACCATCCGTTCTTAATATGTTCAGATGAGTTCCTTGTAGAGTGGTTTTTAGAAAGATGATTGGTTGCAATCAAATGAGGGTCTTCAAAGTAAAAACATGTAAATTCTAACTAAGATCAACCAAATGTATAATTGACTTATCAGTAATACTCAAATGTGAAGATTTTATCCTCTTGAAGTATCTTTGGAGAAATCAATTATGCCTCTGATTATTAGCAAGAAAATGACAAGAAATAAGAGAAATTCAACTACTGCACATGTGAAACATTTTTTTGGAAATACTGAGAGGGGGGGGTGAATCAGTATTCCTTTCAATTTGAGCATTAGTTAATCTTCAATTATTATTAGTGTTTGTACAATGATAGCAGAAAATAAGAGGAACACAAATGCACACATTTTAAGGTGGAAACCCACTCCGGGACAAAAACCACCTAATGCTTTTCTAATAATTCTTTAATATTAAACTCCAATTGAAAATAAAGCTCCAACTTCCTAGAATCTAGAAAAGCATTCTTCTCCAGCTCCCACTGGATGGATGCTCCAACGCCCGAGATTCTTTAGTAGTCAACTGAACATATGCCCCAACACCCAATCAGCTACAACTCACCCTACCACCACCCTACCACCCTATAGAAGAATGGACTCTCGTACCAGGGAAAATGGTCCACTTTACAATGATATAGAATGATGTAGAAGAAGAAGATATACTAGACCATAACCCCAAATTTAACACAACCACCTAATTATGATCCTAGACCTCCCAACACTTCCTCTTCAACCCTTGGTAGATAGACACTAATACAATTTTTACAATAATGTATTTACAATGACTTAGTACAAAGATACCTTTACAATGATTGTATGCAGTGTTGCCCACTTGAAGACTTCATATGATGAACTTATTGTTGTTGTTATGCACCTTGGTTTCTGCTCTTGTCATGCTACCCTCTCGCTACACCTTGCTTTGCTTTGTCATCAGAGTAAGTCTAGTCCTTTGCAATCCTTGACAACACATGATCTAGCTTTGCATTTGCTCTCTAGAGCTCGATATTGAATCTCGTGTATCTCTATTATTTCATATCCTCAATATCTCGATTTTTTGGTCTTGTAGTATTTCTCTGTCATCTTTCCAATGCCATAGTTCTTAAGTCAATTCTCCTGATTCTTCAAGTGAGATTTATACTCCAATCTCTCAGACAATTTCTAATTATAGATTTTTTCAAACAGAGCGCACCAGAGTGGAATGCCACTGATTACGAGCTTCATTTGGCCAGGTAAATTGATAGATCACAAAGGCAAAAATTGTTACTATCCGCCAAATTCTTGCTGCATCTAATCCGATACTCAGAGAGAGATTTATGACGAATTTACCAAGGTCACTTCTTTGAGATGAATTTGAGGAGCCTGCAAAAACCCTGACTTACATAGATCATATCTCAAAAAAAATTGTACACCTTGATCTGAAATTTTTACTACAGCTTCCTCAGGATTTCAGCTTTTCCTCATAAAAATTTCATCTTTTGAACCTTTGTAGAAAAAAATTTAGAGCGAAAATGCCACGATGACCTGTTTCAGATGGCCGAATCCCTTGCATAAGGAGGAAATGAAGATCACAATTTGTATGAATGCTTGTTGAGAGGGGCTTCAATAAGTGAACATGGGAGGGATTTTAGGAGCTTAAAAAATATTAATTATGACTTTTCAATGACCCATGCCCCAACCCCATGGGGTTTTAGCCCACTAACTGGGGTACAAACTTCAAACATGAATATCTCTCAAACCGTGAAGAATTACATGGCGTGCCATATATCAACGAAAACATCTCGACAAGTAGAAACCATCAAAAGCATTATTGACCCAGAATATATTAATTTGGTAGGTCAAAATTCCCATGCAATATTGGGTTAGCCCCTGGTGCTGCTTGGGTTGACATCAATGACAACCGCTGATCAACAATCTCCCCCTTTTGCATTGATGGCAACACAAGTACTCCCCCTGCGATCATGACACCTCTTCCTAAAACATTCTCTCCACCTTTGACATCAATGGAAAAGGGTAACTCCCCCTGAAACACAACCATCTTGCGGCCCTGTACACACTTCCACTCCCGCTGACACACAATCGTCCTGCAGACCTGTACACACTTCCACTCCCGCTTTATATTCTTGAAAAGGGAAAATCTAATGAGAACTTGGGAGAATCCCAAGCTTTTGACGAAGATATTCAAATGTCAGAATATTTAATATGATTCTTTGGTGCCCTTGGAATCTTGCTATTTTCCAATCGTCGCATGACATTTGGTTGGGAGGATGTTACATATAGAAGACTACTAATCATAGATCTGTACAACCTTTGATCCACATCCTTAGATGAGTTTTCTATGCTCAATTTGAAACCTGTTACCATTGGAGTAAGGATGGGTTGGAAATATTCCATTTTAAAGCTCTTGATCATTTCCTTGATGTACTTGGCTTGAAATATAGATATTCCTTTCTCTTGCTAAGATATTTGAAGCCCTAAGAAGTATGTCAGCTCACCGAGTAAAGACATCTTGAAATCACTTTGCACCTTTGTATCAAACTTCTTACTTAGTCCATCATCATTGCTACCAATTATTGTATCATCCTCTTTAGCTATTAGACATGCTTTAGTTTCTTCATCCAAAACATATATGTCGTTTGGAGCTCGACTTGTTGTAGCCACAATTTCACCATACACTACTTTCCCGATTTCACATTTCGTGGAGTTGAATAGTATTGTGTGGCCCCGATCACACATTTAGTGGATACATCGGAAAGTGCATTGGATTAGATGTTTTCAACCAGTAGAACATTATTGGCTAGAGAATCTTTGCTTCCGAGAGTGACAGTACCTAGTCCTATAACATTTGAAGATCCATGATTTCCAAAGGACATGGTTCCATCCTTCTTCTCTTTCAGAGATACAAATTTATTTCTATCTCCAGTCATATGCATTGAGCAACCGCTATCAACATACCACACTTCTTTGTTCTTTTGAGCCTTGAGAGCGAGAGCACAATTATCATTCTTCTTCTTCTTCCATGTTCGTTCATTTTGTGGCTTCGAAGATTCTTCTAGAGGATTTTCAAGTCTACAGTCTTTGGCTATGTGTCCAAAGTTTTGATATTTGTAACATTCAATATTATTTCTTAAATCATTAGGGGAATTTTGAGGTCTAAAATGGGCCTCCTAAGGAAATTATAAAATAATAGTGGAAAAAATCTAATAAGATTTGATGACATCATCAAATTTTAGAGGGAAAAATGAAAAAACTACTTTTTCAACTCATATTTTCAACTTATCTCCCAAAGTTTTTACTCAAATTTTGAGCGGGAGTACTCGTTGGATGCGAAATTTAATTCCTCATCCAAGGAGTACCCATGTTGCATACTTTCGATGGGTCCTACTACACGAAAAATGAGAAATACATAAAAAAACGTGATTACAATTACGTTTTTTATGTATTTCTCATTTTTCGTGTAGTAGAGTTCATCGAAAGTATGCAACATGGGTACTCCTTGGATGAGGAATTAAATTTCGCATCCAACAAGTACTCCCGCTCGAAATTTGAGTAAAATTTTTGGGAGATAAGTTGAAAATACGAGTTGGAAAAGTAGTTTTATTATTTTATTATTTTTTAATATTTTTACCCTTTTATTTAAAAAATGGTGAATCATCCCCTATGGTTGACATCATCATCTTGAATCCTATTGGTTGTTATAAAGTTTATTTTTGTTGTACATTTTTCTTATGAGGCCCATTTTAGACCTCAAAATTCCCCTAATGGTTCAAATCTATTGATGTTTTGCTGAGCCCTGGGAGTTTCATATTTGACAGATCTCCTGGAACTGTATTCGTTCCTAGGGTACGTGCGACATTCTACAGCTTTATGACCAAATTTTCCACATGAATAAAAGTAGCCATACAAAAATATGTTGGTATCTGGATGGAAATTTTCGTCGAGGAATTATCTTCCAAGGATGTTCTTGAGAATCTTTTCTAATGAAGTCTAGATGCATGTCAGATCTCATAGGTTCATTGTATTTTTTTGTAGAAGGTCCTGCTTCTTCTTCTTTGTAACCGATGCCAGTTTTTTTGTTGTAAGATCATTGATTGTTGATGAGTTCTTCCAATGCCCTTGAGCTGTTGGCATAGCTTTGGATAGTTTTTCCTTTCTTCACTTCCTCACGCAGCGACACTACTTCGGCTTCTAATTCTTCCCTTTCTTGGTTGCTTTCTTCCAACTTCTTTTGAAGTGACTCTTCAATGCATTTGTGTTCTTCAACTTCAATTTTGAGAACTTGAACTTGTTCTTCAAGAGTATTGGAACGGATCTTCTCTGCCTTGAGATCTTTTATAAGCTTGATTGCTTCCTCATAAAATTATTCTATGGTCCATCCTTCTTCTTCGTTGTTTGATACCTCTTGTTTATTGTGCTTGGGTTTATTGTGCTTGGCCATAAAAAATACTCTCTCATTGGCTTCTTCTTCACTGTCATTGTCTTCATCGGATGATGAGTTATCTTCTTTAGAGAGAAAGTTCCTTTTGGATCCTTGCTTTTTGAATTTCTTAAAACCTTTCTTTCCTTTTGAGTTGCCATTACTTTTGTTTGGACATGTTGCTAGAAAACGCCCAACCTCATTATAGCTGAAACATATCAATGGAAGTTTACCTTTGAATTGTCCCTTACCAATTTTTAGTTTTCTCGTGAAGTAAGCATATTCTTCATCTGAAATACCTTCTTCATCATCTCCATTTTCTTCACACTTGCAGGTGCATGTCTTTTCAATTGAAGGTTGTTTATCCTTATTGGTTTTCTTAGATGCAATGAACGCAGTTTATAGATACAAAGTACCCTCTTCTTCATCAAGTCTCATTTCATATGCTATGAGAACTCCATGTAATTCCTCTTTGCTAAGTTTGTCCAGATTTGCATTGTATTCTAAGACCGATACCTTTGGGTTCAATCTCCCTGGTAACGTTCTAAGAATCTTCTGTATAATATTCTTCTCATCAACTGGCTCTCCCAATCCTTCTATAGTATTGGTTATTTCATCAACATATTGGAAGCATGCAGCAATGTTGCAATCTTCTTTCATTCTGATTTGCTCAAATTTTTCTCTTTAGTTTTGAAGCTTTTCTTCTTTGACATTTGAGTCACTTTCATATATATTCTCAAGCTTGTCCCATACATTTTTGGCAGTCTTATAACCCAACACCTTATGATAAGCAAATTCAATAAGTCCATTGATAATAATATTCTTTTCTTTTGCATCATTTACCAAATTCTTCTTACCTTGTTCATCTGTAGTTGATGTAAATCCATTTTGAATAGTGTCCCATACTTCGTAACCTTGTGCCAAGAGATATACCTCCATTCTTCCTTTCCAAAGTGCATAATTATTTTCATTGAATAGAGGTACACCATTTTTGGTATGCTCCATGACCTACTTCCAGCTGTTAAACTACTATTGAAGGAACCAAGCTCTGATACCAATTTTTGGAAATACTGAGAGGGGGGGTGAATCAGTATTCCTTTCAATTAGAGCATTAGCTAATCTTCAATTATTATCAGTGTTTGTAAAATGATAGCAGCAAACAAGAGGAACACAAATGCACACAATTTTTAAGGTGGAAACCCACTCCGGGACAAAAACCACCTAATGCTTTTCTAATAATTCTTTAATATTCAACTCCAATTGAAAATAAAGCTCCAACTTCCTAGAATCTAGAAAAGCATTTTTCTCCAGCTCCCACTAGATGGACGCTCCAACGCCCGAGATTCTTCAGTAGTCAACTGAACGGATGCCCCAACACCCAATGAGATACAACTCACCCTAGCACCACCCTACCACCCTATATAATAATAAAAGAAGAATTGACTCCCGTACCAGGGAAAATTGTCCACTTTACAATGATATAGAATGATGCAGAAGAAGAAGATATACTAGACCATAACCCCAACTTTGACACAGCCACCTAATGATGATCCTAGACCTCCCAACACTGCCTCTTCAACCCTTGACAGATATACACTAGTACAATTTGTACAATAATGTATTTACAATGACTAAGTACAATGATACCTTTACAATGATTGTATGCAGTGCTTCCCACTTGAAGACTTCATATGATGAACTTCTTGCTGTTGTTATGCACCTTGGTTGCTGTTCTTGTCATGCTACCCTCTGTTGTACCTTGCTTTGCTTTGCTGTTGTAGAAAGTCTGGTCCTTTGCAACCCTTGACAACACATGATTTAGCTTTTTCTTGCCTTCTAGGAGCTCGATATTGAATCTGGTGTATCTCTGTTATTTCAGATCCTCAATATCTGATTTTCGGTCCTATAGTATTCCTCTAAGTCTTCTTTCCAATGCCACAATTCTGACCCAATTTGGATTCTTCAAGAGAGATTTATACCCAATCTCTCACAATGCCCTAATTATGGATTGTTTAAATAGAGCGCACATGTATGGCATGCCACGTCTCATTGTTTCTTCATTTGGATCTGAAATTGATAGAGCGAAAATTAAATATTGTGCACTATCTGCCACTTCTAACTTAATTCCAATCCGATACACAGAGAGAGAGTTATGATAAATTTACGAAGGTCACTTCTTTGAGATGAATTTCAGGAGCCTGCAAAAAACCTGACGTCCACAGATCATATCTCCAAAAATATTGCGCACCTTGATCTAAAATTTTTACAGAAGCTTCCTTAGGATTTCATCTTCGCCTCATAAAAATTCCAGCTTCTGAACCTTTGTAGAAAAAAATTTAGAGCGCAAATTCCACGATGACCTATTTCATATGGTGAAATCCCTTGCATAAGGAGGAAATGAAGATCACAATTTATATAAATGCTTAAGTTGAGAGGGGCTTCAAAAAGTGAACGTGGGAGAGATATTAGGAGCTTAAAAAATATTAATTATTAATTTTCAATGACCTATGCCCCAACCCCATGTAGTTTTAGCCCACTGCCTGGGGGTACAAACTTAAAACATGAATATCTCTCAAACCATGAAGAATTACATGGCGTGCCATATATCAACAAAAACATCTCGACAAGTAGAAACCATAAAAATCATTATTGGCCCAGAATATATTAATTTCATAGGTCAAAATTCCCATGCAATATTGGATTAGCCCCTGGTACTACTTGGGTTGACATCAATGACAACCGCTGATCAACACATTTAACCATTAATATAAATTTTGTATATTGAAAATGGTTTTCATGAATATCAATTTGACACAACAATTGGAAATTCTATTGTATGAAAATGAAAAGGCAAGAACAGTAAAGCTAAGTAATCATGGTTTCCAGAACTTCAATCCTTATTCCAATATTGAAAATAGAATTTCTATCTTCTTGAAACATTTTGGAAGAACAAGTCCGCACAGCCGCAATATTTCATTAAACTATTTGAAAAAGACTGGAAATGAAGCATAACAGAAATTACTAAACATGATGAAATTAATCTAACTAGAAATCATAATAAAAGCCTCCTTTAGAAGCAGGGGCCCTTTGCTACTAAGTTGGTTGACTCCTATCTTTTCAAAAGTGCAATCAACCAACATTTGATAACTAAACTTCTTTATTGAAACAAAGTCTTGGAAAACAGAGTATTCACTTACAAATCTGAATTGTACTAAACTTAACTTAACTATTCCTCGGTTTTGTGGAACCACTATTTAAAGAGGAATTACATAACTAATTGTGAGCTAAGTTAGCTACAGGTGGTTGTCTTGAATTACAATCAAATAAGGACTATTGGACTCATGATTTGCCTCGAAGAGAAAATCAGGATTCCTATTGATGTAGGTAACGTTCTTTGACTTGTAACTTTGACCGTAGGTTTAGGCACCTCCTTATGTCGATCTGGATCAAAGGAGTAGGATAGAATCCATGTAGGAAGGATTCTAGAAACACACATGTGGTTTGCTTCCTCAACTGACACCTAGAACCTATTAAAGCATAAGAGTAGTTGTGGAATGCACAGTTAACTGTAGAACAGGTTGCATTCTGGAGCTAATTTGCAATGACTAGTCAAAATAGCAAAATCATGAAAGTATAAAGTGACAATCATTAATTTAACCTTGAGACAAAAACTTAGCATTCTTCACTGATTAGGGTTTATGAACTTATGGAAAAGTGGTGAAATGAGAAGAGAAAACTGTAAAGGAGAAGGTAGTATTGAGGTTCAACACAAGTCTTAGGACTAATTCCTTTCATGTCAGTGTATTCCCATGCATATGCAGAATAATTTTGTTGTAATGTTTTGATTATATTTTCCTGTTGTAATTTCTCCAAGTTATTGTCTATGTTCAAAGTTTTCCCTGAAAGTATTTCAACTGTAGATCTACCAAATTCTTCCATAAAATAAAGAGACATATGCCTAGATGACAAATATTCAATATTGGATTTTTCTTGAAATTTATCATATTCATATTCTAGAGATGATTCATAATTTTCTATTGTATTTAAGATTTGATTATCTTCACTAATGGTTGAAATATTAAAGAGAGGTTGTATATCATCTTCATCATCAATCCATTCTTTGTCATCTATCTTTGCGATTGTTATTTCTGGAGGATATACAGTGAATTTTTTAGTTGAGTTACCATCAGAAATATACATGTCACAAAATCTAGAGCTAATGAAAGCATCGACTGTAGCCAACCAAGGTCCTCCTAGTATGAGTGGGTGTCCTTCTAAATTGTTCTTAGGGGTTAAAATCATAAAATCAACAGGGTACTCCCAAGAATATAAGAACACTGAGATATCTCCTAATACACCATCTCACTTGATTACAGATTTGTCTACTAATTGCAGTAATGTAGGTATATAAAGAAGATTAGGAAGCTTGAGTAGTTCCATGGTTTGTTTTCTCATGATTTTTATTGTTGCTCCTAAATAAATCAATGTATTTGGAATTTCAACTCCATTGATATGTGTTTTTACAACTGGACTTCCTGGATCTAAATATTTTTGAATGGAAATTTTGTCCATCATTATGTCTGCTATTTTTCCTACGAGCTGAATTATTTTTATTTATTTTGTTTTTCTTCATAGTTTCTTCATACTCAACTCCTTTATTATTTTAGCTAAAATTGGAATTTCCTTGATGGCTTGTAACAAAGGGATTTTGATACAAACAATTTTCAATTCATCTAGAAAATCATAATTAGGCAACATAATATGTTTTTCTACTTCTCTATCAACTTGTAATATTTCAGGAAAAGGAGGTGTAGAAGTAGATATTGATGGTTTCTTTATAATAGGAGTTGAGTTTATTGGTTATTTTTGTTTTTCATTTTCAGAATTTTGGTTTTGAAGAGATCTTCCTTCTTCAAAAAAAAATTTGGGTTGTATAGAATCTTCCTCAGAATTGTCTTGTTCTTGAATAACTATAGAAGGTTTTTTCTTTTCTAATATCCCACCAGATCTAAGTTGGACATCATTAAGATCTAGAGGAGTAATCATGTAAGTTGGAAATTGTTGTCCTTCTATCATATAGGTATTCTGAGGATTTTTATTGTTGGGGTTTGGTAATGCTTGGGTACATAACTGATTTGGTCTCTGAGGGAATGGTAGTGAGAGTTGTGGATTTTGGTTTTGGAGTTGGGGTTGTTGATTTTGTTGATGAATTTTTTGGGGAGGATATTTTGGATATGATGAAGGATATTGATAGTACTGAGAGAATCTTCCACAGGGATTTTTCATTCCTTGAGCCCAAGGTTGAGATTGAGATTGAGATTGAGGCCAAGGTTTTTGCCAAGAATTCCAATTTGGTGGGGGCTAAGTATACATTTGGTTTTTAAACCCTTGAGTTTTTGGCCCCTTCCATGGTCTTCTAGAGACAAAACAAAGAGATTATGTATGATTTGAAGTTTTTTCTTCTTGAAAAATAGCCTTAACACCAGGAATTGAAGGAAAAATCTTAGTATCATTACTTTCTAAACAAATCATACAGGTCTCTATGACTTTTGTGTCAAGAGGATATTCTCTTAAAGCATGCTTCTTTCTGCATTTGGGACAGAAAATGGCTAAAGCATCAGTCTCATCTTTCTGCTTGTTTTGTAACTTAAGGGTGTCTATCTGTTCACTAAGGCTCCCTAAAATGTCTATTTTAAATTCATCAAGCATGTTAACAATTTTTTCCCTACTCACTGTTCCAGTTACAGATCTATTTACCCTAGCAAGAGCAGGATCTCTTGGACCTTTCCTAGTTTTTGAATTTCCTCTTGAGAGATGAATACATAATTATCCAATGTTAGGTAATGGGAGTTGAGATATGTCCACCTTCCCCATCATGTTAAGGATATCTATCCACTCATCTCTAATGGTTTTCAACAAAAGAGCTTTTAAAGTTTCTTGATCTAAATTTTCCATTTTTTCTCTTTTTATGTTATAGTTGAATATTTCAAGTAAATCCTCCAAATTTTCATCCTCTTTTTGCATCATTTTAAATACTTACTCCTTGTTATTAATAGGTATGCAATAATCCAAATACCTTTCTAGAAATTCTCTCTTCATATCATTCCATGTCCTAATAGGCCTAGTGATTAGACTCATAAACCATTTTAGAGCTGCTCTGTTCAATGTTGAAGGAAACAATTTGAGTTTTTTAACGTCTTGTAAATAATCATAAGTTCTGTAGAAGACTTCAAATTCAAACAAAAATGTTTTAGGGGCTTCACCTTTCAATCCATGAAAGTTTGGGAGGACAGAAGGTGAGATATTTTTCATGGTAGCATTTGTATCCTCATCAACTATAGGGAATCCAAAAGGACTCTCAATTACCCTATTTCTTCTACCTCCTTCTGCATTTCCTCTACCTCTTCCTCTATCTCCTCCTCTACCTCTACCTCTTCCAAATAGTACATTTTCTCCATTAAAAAATTCTCCTTTTCCCTCTCCTCCTTCTTCTCCTCTTCTTGCAATTATAGATTCTCCAGAGCGGATATAAGATTCAACCTGCAGTGTTAAATTCTCTTCATCTAGTTCCTCTATCAATGGTATGTTGAAGAAAGGTTCTTTTTCTTCCTCTCCACTAGGTATTTCTAACTCTTAAACTAGAATATGTTCCCCTGTAGAAGTGAAAAAACTTACTCCTTCTGTTGGAGACCTAGGATCTTCTTCCTCTAAGAGTGCCTCAGTGGATGAAGTAGGAGATCCTCCTAATTGGATTTATGACCTTAGAACTTCAGGAAGTCTTTGGCCAGTGAAATATGGAATATGGGTTTGAGATGGAGGTGTGTCACTTCTTAGTCTTGGTGGATTGAGTGGTGTTGTAGTGATTAAACTCCTACCTCTAGCTATGAATCTGCCTCTAAAGTCTCTTTCTCTACACATATCATTGTTTTTGGATGTAATAAATGAGGCTACCTAATTACACTTCTCTGGCAACGACGCCAAAATGTTTAGTCAATTTAGTGTCCTAAACTGTTTGCATTAATTATCAACTAAGGTTTTTAAACTGTTGAAGTGTGGTGCACTATATGTGCTTAAGAAACCTACTCCTTACTTCGTTGTTTTGCATTTTATGTTGTTTTTGGGGGGGGGTTTCTTCCTTAATGTCTAAGAATGTTTAATCTAAAACTATGAAAATATTTTAAGTGAATCTAATGAATTTTAGAAGGAAGAGAAGGAAGTGTTCCTAAATTAATCTATTTTTCATAAAAGCAAACCAAAACTGTGGGCTAGTTAGAACCTAATTTGGAAAACAAAACATCTATCTTGTTTGATCATTAGTCCTAATCCATGGATCTAATTCTAAAAATAAGATTGAAAATTGCAATTCGTATCATAAGTAAAAGTAGAAAATGAAACAACTAATGTACTTCTCATTACTTTAACATTAAATTATTAGGTATGACCTTATTGAGATGATGTTAAGTAACTGTTTTTACTTGAATCTGCTAATGTCCTAGAACAGTAAGCAAAGAATGCAATGAAAACATATAAGGTAGATTTAGTTACTTCCAATATTCAGTTGTGAAGTGTGATCTTCTTGAGATAGTGTTAGGTAACCAATTACACCTATTGAACTAGAAAACTAAGTAAAATATGCAAAAAGATAACTCAGAAATTGCACTCATCAATCATTCAGCCATTCAATCTTGAAACATAATCAAATCAATATATTTTAGAATGAATTTTAGGAACATCAGTGTTTGCAACTAAATGAGGATCTAAAAGTAGAATATGAAAGCATGTAAGACTTAACTAAAAACAACTAATATATATTTGACTTTTCTGCAACATTCAAATGTAAAGTGTTAACCTCTTGAGATCCGAGATGAGAAGTCAATTATTCCTTAGTCTCTAAAAAGAAAATGACAATGTGCAAGGTAAATTCAACCACTGTATGTATGAGAGATTTAACCATTTAGTTTAGGATCAAAATATTGAAATGGCTTTTGAAAACATCTTTTGACACAGTAATTAACAGTTTTTTCTAAAGAAATAATGGACAAAACAGTAAAACTAAGAAACTATGGTTTCTTATTACTTCAATCTTTAATTCAGTTTGAAAACAGAGCTTTCTATTTCCACGAAATATGTTATAAGACTAAGGCTGCATAGTTGTGATTTGTCACTATGCTATTGATAAAAAAACTGGAATGAAGCATAAACCTAATTATAAAATAGATTTGTTGAAACAAAGTAAAGGAAATTGAACTAAAAACATAAATGAAAAACCTCCACCAGTGCAGGGGCCCTCTGAAACTGATTTGGCTAGACTATTAGCTGGTTAAGAATGTACTCAAACACTCATTGGCAAAATGAACTTTATATTTTAATAAAATGAGGTCTAGATACAGAGTATCAGCAAAAAGCCTGAGTTTAACACTTAAATTCTAAACTGTGTTCTTGGTTCTATGCAACCGATATTTTAAGGAAAATTACATAACTGTTTATGAGTTAAATTAGCTATCGGTTTCTAACTCAAATTATAATTGCAATAGGACTATTAGACTCTTGATTTTCTACGATGGAGAAAATCAAGAGTCCTACTGCTTTCAGATAACGTCGTTTGACTCCATCTTTGACCGTGATTTTAGGCTCGCTTTTCTGTCGATCTGGATCGAGTGAATAGGATAGAATCCATGTATGAATAATTCTAGAAAAAACCCATGTGTCCCAATTCTTCAAGTGTCCCAATTCTTCAATTGACACCTGGAACCTGCTAAACCATGAGAGTAGCTACGAAATCCATAGTTAGTTGCAGAACAAGCTGAATTCTATAGCTAAATTGAAAAAATCTATCCAAATAGCAAGAGCATGAAAATATAATATGGCAATCATTTTAATGCATCCTTAAGACAAAACCTAGCATTTTTCATTGATTGGGGTCTATAATATTATGAAAAAGTGATGGAAAGAGGTGAGAAAAATTGTCAAAGGGAGGGCAATCCTAAGGTTCAACAATATGTATGCATATACGGAAGTTGCACATATAGAGAAGATATGCGCATACATGGAGGCTACGTATATATGAAGGTTGAAGTTGTGCACAAATTTTGTATATGTGTAGCTTTTGTATATGCACATATATAGAAGTTGTGTATCTACGATATATGCACATATATAGAAACTACGCATAAATGGAATATGTGCATATACATAATTTATTCGCAACTTCAACCACTATATATATTCAACCTCCATATATGCACAATTTTTGTATATGTGCAATTTGTGTACTATGTGTAACTTTCATATATGCGCATATCCATTTGTGCATATTTGAAATATATGCACATATACAGAAGATTGACATATATGGAATGTGTGCCTATACAAAGGCTGAAGTTCTACACAACTTCTATATATTTGCAACTTTTCTGTATGTGCATATATTTTGTATATGTGAACTTCCGTATATGTGCATAACTCCATATATGTTCAACTTAAATATATGCACATATACAGAAGATTTTCATATACAAAAAAATGGTTTGCAACTAACATAATATGCATATACAACAACCTCCATATATGCACAACTTTTATATATGCAAACATCTTCTATATATCCACAACTTTTGTATATGATAACTTCCTTATATTCGCATATCTTTCGTATATGTTTAAATGGGAATATCTTATCTATATGCATATCTTATGTATATGTGCATCTACTACATATGGGAAAATTCCATATATGCACATATACAAAAGATATACACATATACAGAAAATGTGCTTATACAAATGATATGTGCATATACGAATTACATGCGCATATACAAAATTTTCACTACTTCTATATATGTTCATATTTTATATTGTATATATTTCGTATATCCACATATCTTTTGTATTTGCACAACTTTAGTATATGTCTATATACATAAGTTGCACACATATGGAAGATATGAACATATAAAAACATTGTGTATATATGGAGGTTTAATTTTTCCATAGGTATGTGTATATACAAAATATATGCACATATACGAAAGTTGCACATATACAAAAGATATGCACATATACAAAATTTGTGCATATATAGAAGATATGTGAGTAGATAGAAGAAATTCATATATGGAATTCACACAAATTTTATATATATGTTTTTTCTATATCACATATCTTTGATATATGCAGAGCTTCTATATATGTGCATATCCTCCATATATGTGAAACTTCCATATATGAACATATATGGAATTTGTGTATACGAAATTTGTGCATACATGAAAATTACACATACATGGAAGTTGTGGATACGGAAGTGATGCATAAATGGAAATTCCACATATATGGAAGATATGCACATATGGTGAAGTTTTGCAGATTCAAAAGATTTACTTGAACATCATGTATGAAATTATTTGAATCGCATATCCTTTTCTACTCTTTGAGCACTAAGTTTCTTTTAGTGTTAGGGGCATTACTAAGAACATATGGTAAGAGAGGCTTATTTGAAATTTCCCTTTGTGGCTCTTAACATAGAAGGAATGCCTTGAATATGAGACATGTAGATGGAACATCCTATATATTAAACATGTGGACCTAGAGTTGACATCATGGCATTGATTGAGAGTCTTGCTTTATACATTTTTGTTCAGGGAAAAGAACACGTTTACTTGGTCCTAGGTCATGGTTATCAAGTTGTAATCCAATTCCAAATTGGATTGATTAGCTCACTCTACATATAAAAATGAACTGAAATGGCCAAAAACATTATCTCTTTCCAAGGACACCTCACCAATATCAAGTAATGCACATATAAATGAAAAATAATTCCTTGCACATTACAAATGATGTAGAATGGGAAGGATTACCATGCACATTAGAAATGCATCTTCATGATAAATTTGTACATGTTGGTCTAGTAATACAAAAAGGTCATGCATTAAACAATAATGGTGTCTATTGTTAAAATTTCAACACCCCTTTCTAGCAAAGCATTGAAGTGGATCTCTTTAGGATTATCAGATTACTTAATGGGTTAGTGCATGCATGCAATGAGTATACATTCCTTTGCAAAATTTATATTACTATGTCGAACACTAGACTAGTTTAGGGATAATATATATATACAAACATTCCAAATGGATAGATAAATTTGATGATGCATGCATGAAAAGGATGATTTGCCCAGTACCTCTCTTCGTGTGACTGTGTGATTATTAGCTTGCAATAGTCATGTAGCATGGATTCTCACCTGCATAAAATGACACCTTTATAACACTTGTATATGGATAAAAATTTCGGAATTAAAGGAAACCATTAGTTGTCTTCCACGACCTATAATATTGTAAGGAGGTTGCAGGTAATGTTACACTATCTATCTCCCTCTCCCCCCATCACTCTCTCTATCTCTATCTCTTACTCTTTCTATTTATCTCTCTCTTCTTACCTACATTTCCCCCTCACAATGCTTCTCTCCCTCCCTATCTTATTCCCTATATCTCTCCCATTTATCCATGTATCTAAAACCATCCATACATCTCCCTATCCCTCACTATCTCTATGCCTCTCTCCCCCATCACACACACTCTCTCGTTGCATCTCCCTATGTCTCTATGTGTATCTCCTCCTCCCTCTTCCCCCCCCTCCCCCCCTCTATCTCTATATCTCCACCTCACTATATCCTTATCTATATCTTTGTCCCCCCTCTAACTCTATCTTTGCAGCTCACTATCCTCTTATCTATATCTTTTCACCTCACTATCTTCTTATCTATATCTTTGCCTCAACACCTCTCTCTCTCTATTTTCATATTTAACCAACTCTCTCTCTCTCTCTCTCTCTCTCTCTCTCTCTCTCTACCTATGTCTCTCACTCTCTTCCACTAAGTCAATGAATTTATCTTCTCCATCATTCCCCCTCACCTCCTTTTGTCACTCCCTCTCATAGCCCATGTTTCCTCCCTCTCTATCTTTGATTCTCTCCTTTCTATCCCTCCCTCTCTCCTGTCTTCTCTCTCCCTATTGCTCACTCTTTCTCTCTCTCTCTCTCTCCATGTCTCCCCTCAAACTTTGTTTCTATATCTCATCTATGTCCTTCTCTCTCCATATCTATCTCTATATGTCTCATTCCCACTTCCTCTTTCTTTATCTCTCTTTGTCAGGCCCCTAGCCTCAGTGCTCCCATAAGGCATTCCCAAGTTGGCTAAGATGAATTTGTCGGATGAGACATATACAAAAAGGAGAGCACACCCCACCAGGAGGAAATTCGAAAGATGGTGAAGTATGGTCAATGTTTCCTACACTAAGGTAGGTGTGCCAAAGAAGAAGCAAAAATAATGAAGGGAATGCAAGATATATTATCATTGGGCTATTTGAATGCATTGTAGAACAGTAAATGGATGGGATACACACCTAGGGAATTCCCACATGACAACAGTGCGTCGAGAACCCAACATAAGATGAATTTTTTGTGCACAAAATCCAACTAAGTGATCGAGTTGGAACAAGGAAAGGTGAACCATTGGACATTGTGTGAGCACAACGTAAGGATGGTTATGCCCATGGCCGCACCCGTGGGAAGGTGGGGTGAGTGGGATTCGTATGAGGACATGCTTTGACATGCACGACAAGGCAATGAGTAATAAATATCAAATGAGATGAGTGGAAGATATAGTGTGTGGTGCACAATGAGGCGAACACCCGCACCTTGGGCACACTTGCATGATCATGAGGTGCAGGGCACCCACATTATGAAGTGTTGGTAATATTGAGACTTTAAGGGGCATCGACCAAAGTTAATACTTGGGTAGTGTCACATATAAAAGTAATAGGTTGCATTATCGAAGGAAACATCAAGGCAAGTTCATACATTACAAATGAAAACCGCAAAAGTGAAGGGTGCACCTCGCAAAGGATGAAATCACAACTAAGGAAGGTCATAGGAAGAGGAGGGCTCATCGAGGTGTAAAAAGTTTCTGTGCAGAGTAGATGGTCAAGTTTCTAAATATGTAAGTGCACAATGCTTGGGTTTTTAGTGGGCAAGGTTCTAACCTTTAATGTTGGGAGCGTCGTGGCTTTGGTGGGACTTTGTTTATCTTGTTAAGTATGTTGGGTTGGGCCAACAACTGCCATACTTTGTGAATCTATTGTAAACTATTTTTGAAGCTTTGAAGTTAATAAAAATGGGATAATTTTCTATTTGGGAGTTCCCCCTCCCACTGTATCTACTTGTATTATTATTATTTTTCATCACATATTGTTGTATTGGTTATTTCTAAATATTTTATATTGTAGATTGAATTTTAAATAAGTAAATGAACCAAATTAATATTGAACTTAAATAATTGGCTAAGGGTAAAATAATTTTGGCTATTGCGTTGGAACCATTGTGAAAATTTAATTCTGTAAAGTTGAAATGTTTTTTAATGACACATAGGCTAGAGGTGCAGTTAGGTAGAAAATAGTTGAGTGCCTTGATACTAAATCTCACTGGTGTCGCATGCCCATAGTGGTATAACTTTCATCAGGGTCACTATACTCTCTCTCTCTCTCTCTCTCTCTCTCTCTCTCTCTCTCTCTCTCTCCCCCCCCATCTATACCTATGTATCTCTCCCTTTATAATTCTCTATGCTCCCTCCATATGTCTCCCTCACTCCCTACCCTCTATTTCTATTTTTATCTCCCCCTCTCTCCTCCCCCCTTATCGCTCTCGCTCTCTCTCTCTCTCTCTCTCTCTCTCTCTCTCTCTCTCTCTTCACAACATCCCCCTCCTACTTTATATCTCTATTCCTCCTCGTTTCATGAACAAATAACTTCCTCCCTCTCCCTTCCCCACCCTATTTTCTTATGTCTCTCACAAATTGGCTCACACTCACTCTATCCCTCTCACTCACCGGTTCATAATTTCCCATGCCTCTCTCTATCTCTCCCTCCTTCTCTCTCCTGGTCTCATTTTTCCCTCTCGCTTTCACCCCCCTTTCACCCCTTAACCAAAACTCACTTCAACCATTTCCCACAAACTAATTCTTTCCACCCCCTACTCTCTCTTTATATCTCTATTTCCTTCTCCATTTATATCTCTTAGACCCTATATCCTTCCTTCTTTCACCCTCCCCATCCCCCCACACCCACTTCTACCATTTCCCATGTGTTAAAGTCACTAGCTATACGAACATATCGACGTTCGTAGCACTAGAAACATGCACACATGTAGTTGGTACTAAATTGTACATGCATGTTTTTGAATTAATTTCTTTTTTGTGGGAATCCTACATGTGCAATGACTTGGTTACTTCGGATATATGTTTTAGATAACGATGTTGGTGGTTTGAACTATAAATACATTAAAACATCACTCTTTGAGAAAGCGCATATATATATCTACCGTTGACATTATTTCTCTATAATTTGAACAAATCCATTATTGATGAAACTACATAGACATATAGAGTCATGTGTGTGTGCGTATGCATGTGTGTACTACTTTTAATACAATTTTCTCTTAATACATATATCAAAATCTTAAAATACATCCCTCATTTATTTCCACTAGAACTTTTTGGGGCCTTAACCGTTTGGGAAAAAAATATGGTGCACTAGAGGATATTAAGGTCTACAATTAAAAGAAAATATTGTTTCATAATCGTAACACCATTTTGGGTTGCGTAAAAATTCCCAATTTATATTTTTCATAAAAAATAATGTACCAAATTTATGAAAACTCAAAATTTCAGCAAAATCTATAAAAAAGTATAAGATATTAGGAAAGCCAACTCCTATCCCTAAATTTCATGTGTTTACACCATCTTTAAATTCAATGTATAAGAACGTCTAATCATCCCTCCAAGTTAGCATTTTATTTCTTTTCCAAATTTTCATGAACATTAATGTATACCCACCCTTTAGTGAATTTCCACAAACAAGTTCGACTTAGTTTTCTCTTTGATGAATTTTGAGCTTCAATGTTAAAATTGGTTGAGCTTGATGGCTTAGAATACACCCTTATTCAAGGAATTATGTACATACTTATAAGAAGAACATTACCTAGAAGATCAACATTCTCAAGTGATGTGACTAATCAATACACCAATTTCATTTTGAAGTGACTAATCAAAACACTACTCATTAATCAATACACCAATTTTTTTTCCTTAAATTCTACAATCAAATATAGGCTTACATCTTCATGTGATTTATATTATTTTTCATTTATTTCAACAAATTCTCTTGAGATGTTTAGATTTGATTCTATTAAGATGTTTAGCTCTAATTCTCCTTAAATAGTCTAACTTCATATGCTTTTTCCATAACATAGACTGAATCATTATGATGCCAGGATACTAGGTTAAACAGATCCTAGCATATATAAACTTGTGTGCATCCTTCTACGGTAAAAATATCATCTAATTCTTCATAAAAAACACACATGATGCAGCTCAACATATACATAAAGGAAAAGAGATCCATGCAACGAAAACGTTGATATATAATAAATTTTACAAACTGAAACATCTGGCCGGATATTACAATAATTGGTCTTTCTCTCTCGGCCCTTTACAAAAATCTCTTAATCCATTCCTTACTCTCTCTGTATTTCTCACTTCCTCGCCATTTTCCTCTCTCACCCTCACAAGCTACATATTTATACATAAATATAATTTATTCCATTCCATAATTTCCTCCACACAAATATCAACTTAATAATTTAAATTAGATTTATCTTTTTTTGGACTCAACTAAGTCCCGTTTATGGAATTCCTCATCCCTACATTATCTACCTAATTCAACTCCACTTATGTCCTTAATTATTTAAGGAATATTTACAATAATCCTCACATTTATGTTTTCTCTCCTAATTAATTAAAAATGAGAAAAATAATTAAAATATCTCACCCCCTAAATTATATAAAGGAATAATAAAAATTTAGCTTTGATGCTCCTGCAACAGACTCCCCATGTAGAGAAGTTTCCATAGACTCCTGTCTATGAGGTCTGTCACTTTTCTATAATAATGCGATAGCCACAAGTCCTAATGACTTGCTTCCTCTAGGATTCCAAACTATATTCTACCGCTGGTCCTTCAAAGTATCAAATCGATTTGGTAACTCATCGCTCACTCTTTCTATTGGATTCCATCGGCTTCTCCAACACTTCCTTTCACCAATTCCTCAGAGTAATTCCTCTGTGTCGAATTCTTTTGTCTCCAACTGAGTTGAACACTTAATTTTCTGCAATGAAGAATAATAAAGAACTCCTTCTTGATTACAACTATAGCCTTTGGTTGCTTTTAAAGCAACAAATTCCTCATCTGGTGTTGTACCTTCATTCACCAACAAATTGTTAGTTTTAAAAAGATAAGACCTTTCGGTCTCTTTTGATGCTTCAAGCACCAATCTCCCATCATCCACTTTCTGGACTTCAATAGATTATGTTTTGAACTGTTGGCTTCTTTCCTCTTTATCCTGTTGGATCAATATTCATGTCTCCTTTATGTCTCTACGGACACAACTTCCTTGCTTCTTCTAATCTTCCATCTCAACGCCAAATAATTTCTGCTCAATTTCTCTAAGTTCGACATCATATATTTTAATGTCATTTTCTGTACCTACAGTTACATCTTTATTTGAAAAATTATAACATTCATTCAACTCCATAAATGTTAAAAACATTTCATCCCTATCATGCATAGTAACTGCAATTCCTTCTAGATCAAGTTCTGCAAGTTTTACTTCTCCATCAGGTTCTTTAAGCCATCGTTCCAAGAACTCGATTTCCATATGAAACCTTTCCAGCACTTAATCACAACCTACACTCCCAGCTTCATTCTTCTTCTGGAAATCTTCCTCAGTTGTCATGCTTTCTGTTTCATCACACTGCAAAATTTTGTCAGCCATTTCACTAAATAAATACATTTGTTTACCTCCTTGGAATATCTCTTTGGCATTTCCATTTTGCTTCTGCTCCATAACAGCTTCAACTGGTTGTCTTACCCCAAACAAGAATTCATTTATGATTTCTTCCCGCAGCAACAAATCAATACCTTCATCCTCTGAAAGGCATTCTTCATCAGACTCAACCTCAAGAGTTTCATTCTCCTTTGTGACAGTTTCACCAGACTGTCCACCATATTTTGCACATCCTGCAAACATACATAAACTGTGAGATTTAAAAATGCAAGGCTTCATAGCCTCATATGCTTCTCTGGCCAACACATCCTCGGATTCCGATGAACTATTCCAATAGTTCATGAGATCTTCCTCATTGATCTCTTCACCCAGAATTTCACCCTATTCTGGGCCACAAATGGAAACATCCATTTTTAGCTCAACCTCTCTGAGTTCTTCACACCTTATCATCTGCTCGAGCTTCCTCAGCTCCTCTACCAACTATACGTTTGCCTGCTTTTCCCTCTTTGTGTGTAGTCCCTGCCACTTTATCTTCTTTCTCATGGTCCAACCATGTGTTTGTTCCTTCATATTTCTCTGCAATAACTCCATTAACAATTCAAGATGAACTGTTATCTTAGCCTTCTACCGCTCATAATCTTCATCCGTCAATTATTCACATATGCCACTTACCTTAGAATTTTCCTTCTTCTTCCTTCTGCTGTGGTCTTCATCAAGTCTTCTGAAATGAATATCAACAGTCATCTTCTCCTCCTTTGTGAACTTCATCTGTTCACGAGTGAATTTCATTCAATCCACTTTTCAGCAAGTCTTCCCACTTGCCATTCAATAATGCAAGCTTTCTTCCAGTGCTTGACCTCTTTCGGTTCTCTGTCTTGGAATCAATCTCTGGCAATTCTCTTGCTTCACTTTGCTACAAACAACACTTTAGTAACTCGTGTTACAATGACCAATTCTTTGGGTGTCGGGCTCCGCTGATCATGCACCCCATTACATTCAGACTTTTTACTTAGCTTACGACTCTTTGACTTCACACTTACACCAATTCTTTATCTTGGATGAAAATACTCAATCTTAACTCAAACTATCCAAACTTTCTTTTGACTCTAACATCTATTTTGACTTTAAGGCTTGACCCAATGATAGTGGATATTTTGACTTAATTCAAGTTATTCCATCCTCCAACAACATACACCCCTAATACATTTTTAGGATATAAAATCTTCACTCTCTTCCATACTTCATTCTTATGAAAGATCATCAGTTTCCCATTATCATTTCACATGATGTTGAAGTCTTTAATCTGAAATGAATTTCACTTTCCCAAGATTTATTTTATGGTGAAAATAAATAAACCATTCAATTTCCAATATTCAAAATACCTTCTCGAAATGATGTATCATACCTTATGCTCCTGTTAAGGTTATTAAAAAACCTTCTCTTCGCAATCTCAATTCTCTGGTTTCCATTCTTCTGTGTCGTCTTTGTCATTGTAAATACTCACACGCCCTTAATTTCGTCATCTTAATGAAAACATTTTCCTTGCACTTTTATGAACCATACAACATCAATTCCCATCTCTTCACCTGTGTACAGAGAACATGTTTTCAACTTCTTTGATGAATAATGTACAACTTGTCCATCCTGAATAATTCCTCCTTAGCTGCCGCCATATGATGGTAAAACAAATATTTTACAACATCAAGCAATTATGTTTTCAATCACAAATCAAAAGAATTCTCCTTTTTCCAACTACAAGCTTTGGTCCAAAATGACTTAACCAAAACTGTGAAGAATCCACATTATGCATAATGATATCAAATGATGCAGCCAAAGATCCCTTTACCCACATTCTTTATATAAAATTTAAAATGCATATCCACATGCATATCAACCCAAATTCTCTCGCGGGAGCTTCTTTCTTATTATCCCAATTGTTTTGTTAACCTTAATAAAAAAACCCCACTTTGATAAAAAAAAAAAAATTGATTCGATTTTGGTTTAAAACCCAAATTATCCGTCGTTTTAATATTCCATGTGGAAGCTTTAACTTATCGTTATAAACCATGATAACTCCAACTATATGATAACCATCACTTTATCCAGTTTCGAATAGACTTTGGATAAATGTTCCAAAGTGTCAACTAACACATTCCATACTTTGTTTACCACACAAAGTACCAATATATCCGGGCCCCACAGCTTACCTTTACATGGTTTAATCTCAATAGTCAATCATGCAAAACTTACCTTTCAACCATACCTTTACACCGACATTTACCACGCTTCCTTTATTCTTTGAACTTCTTTTTATCGAAATTTTTTTTAATTTTTCTCACATTCTCTTCACTACCACAACTGTAGGGATAATGAAGCATGGTTCTACATTTCTAGCAAAACCCATCGTTGTATAACCGGTGTCATTGTCAATAACAACAGCGGCAAGATGTAGCGTACATGTGGAGAGCTTTGGCCTCGGGTCTACTCTGATCTCTGACTCCTCTTTATTCTAATTTCTCACCTTGAAAGCTTAACGAAAACACAAACGAGAAAAGATACTATAAGCATTGACAAGAAATGGCCAACAACTTACTCAAAAGTGGTGCGATGAATACATCTCCGGTTTTCCTAAACCACCTCGTGGTTCTGCATTCCATTGACTCACTATTCTGGGACGCCTTCACAAATATGGAACCGTTTCTTAAGCAAGCAAATGCTGCATTATTGAAGCTACTGCCAGCACAAGCCATCACACAGGAGATCTAAAGACGAACCACAAGATGCAGGACAAATGCTTTTGATTTATCCCAGGCTACATTGCTTAGATTTAGAGATGAGCAACAGGTTGAGTTGCCTTCTGCAGCCATCTCAGGAGCATTATCGAACTCTGAGATGCAACCAATTTTCATAAAAGCTGAACCCAGTGAGCTTGCAGAGCCTCTCGTCTCTTTCCAAGATATCCAATTTCAGGATGTCGATGAAATGTTTGATCTAGGTGAGCTCTTGAACACAATAATTGGCAACGATAACACGGTTGACTTATCCAAAGCAGATATGTTTAATACACTTTATTTCAGCAGCCCTTGGCCACAGGAGCAGTTGCATGATGGGGATGTCGTACCGGGTTGTGATCCTTCGTCTAGCCCAACTTTGCAATACTTGCAGATTCAGAGCTCGAACAATAGGCTGCTCCAAAATCCTGTTTTGGACGAAGGTGAAAAACTTCACCTAAATGATATAAATTTCAAATACCTTGTTCAATTACAACCATTCAATTTAGATAGCTTTCAACAAGTCGAATATCAAGTTGTCAAACATATCAAATTAGATGATAGACAGCCTCTGCATCCCAAGATTCTTAATGATGGTCATTTCGCCTCCTTTCCAAGTAGGTAGAAATTGTCATATGTGAGACTGAGCTATATCAAATCAATTTGCGCTAGCCGTATAACACATCTCCCCCATCGTTTGCATCCAGACACACATGGTCTTCAATCTTCAATTGTACTTGCAATCTCTACAGCACTCCAAATCACGGTGCCACTTTATAGCAATTCAGTGAACTACTAGCATCAATGAATTTTTGTGGTGTCTTGCCTGCATCCACACCACGCTTGACTTGGATGCACTTCACTACAATAAGTTAATCACGGCAGTGCATTAGAGCTGCCACCATTCATATACTTTAAACAAAGTCAAAACAATTATTTGCAACAGCGTTAGCAATCTAATTCACGCTCACAACAAGCAATCAAACAAAACAGCCTCAACCTAGGAGAGGCTTATCTCCTTGCTTAGATACCAAATGATGCCAGGATACTGGGATAAACAGATCCTAGCATATATAAACTCGTGTGCATCCTTCTACAGTAAAAATCTCATCTAATTCTTCATAAAAAACACACGTGATGCAGCTCAACATATACATAAAGGAAAAGAGATCCATGCAACGAAAATTTTGATATATAATAAAATTTACGAACTCAAACATTTGGTCAGATATTACAATAATTGGCCTTTCGCTCTCGGCCCTTTACAAAAAACGCTCAATCCATTCCTTACTCTCTCTATATTTCTCACTTCCTCACCATTGTCCTCTCTCACCCTCACAAGCTACATATTTATACATAAACATAATTTATTCCATCTCATAATTTCCTCCACAGAAATCTCAACTTAATAATGTAAATTAGATTTATCTTTTTTTGGACTCAACTAAGTCCCGTTTATGGAATTCCTCATCCCTAGATTATCTACCTAATTCAACTCCACTCATATCCTTAATTATTTCAGGAATATTTACAATAATCCTCACATTTATGTTTTCTCTCCTAACTAATTAAAAATGAGCAAAATAATTAAATAAATAATTAAAATATCTCACCCCCTAAATTACATAAAGGAATAATAAAAATTTAGCTTTGATGCTCCTGCATCACATTCAATTTATTATATTGTTTCTCTATGTTTCATCTAGCTACAACATATCAAATTGTATCAATGATGTGGGATATCGAAGTTTTTGGGACCAGGATTATGGGAAACCATGGGACAGAATGTAGTTTGATAAATATACCACATGGATTAGTAAGACAATAGGATGGCGTTTAAAAAGTTCAATGTAGAGTTCCTATATGTCAGAGGACCTGTTGCATTGGAGATTAAGAATGGCATTAAGGAAAGGATTAAATGTGTAGTTATTTAGGAACATTCTATAATTTAAAATTACATGCAAATAAAATAATTTCAATTTTCGTGAATAAATAATTTCAGTTTTCTTGAATGTGTAGTTACTTAGATACATTGTATAAATTAAAGTCACATGCAAATAAAATAAAAATATTAAAGACACACAATGGACCATTATTCAAAAAAATTTAGATTAAAATAAAAAATTTCAATAATTATAATAGCTTTATAATTGTTTATCCCTTTTCATTTCATTTCATTTTAATTTTTTTAAACTTCTATATATTTTTAAATTTCAATTTTAAAATTTACTTGGTTTATGAACATTTTTCCTATCTAAATTGTGCCAAGCAACAATGCTCGACCTTAAGAAGGCAAGATGTATGAATAGAACGGGGAATGGCATTCAGTGAGGAAAGTCAAATGGATTAAGTGAAAAAAAAAAGCACTACATGCATTCAGTTACATCTATCTTTTTTTTTGTAAATATAGTAGGGCCTCTCTATTGACTTTTTATCATTAACATGCAGGTTACAGTAAGATAAAATCGGTTTATGGCCTCAACCTGCCCGAAGGAAACTAAGTTTGTTGGCCGTCTGAGTGCATGAAAAGCATTCCAAAATTGAAAAAGTTTCATTTGTCTATACCCCACACGGGCTAGCTGATATAGAGCATTCCTATCTACCTGCAGATAATAAAAAACTAGTTCATACAAAATTGCAGATTTCATACAAATCAGTAAAGGAACATCTATGCATCAAAAGAAGAAACAGGGGCAGGGTCTTTGACATTGGACCCTGGCATGTCTACTTGTTGGAGCCGTTGCAGCTGCTTTTCCATACAGCCAACCCTATCATCGAGCCTGCCCATGCGGTCCGCTGCCTGGTACTGGGTGATCTTGATATGGTATAACTGATCTTGCATATCCTGGAACTTTTCCATTATACGAGATTCTAATTTTGCTGAGTCGAAATGAGCTTGTTCAGGAGAGAAACACTGTATGGCCTTTGCAAGAAGGCATTTTACTGTCTAGTAGGTGTGGATTGTCTGTTGGAATAAGGTGAGACGACCCCTTGTGTTCCCTGGATCTGTAATAAAGTCTATAATCTTAGCTTCAGTGGTATTATCTTCAGGGTCTGTCTGAATTTCTCTCTCCTAGCCTTTGATTTCCTGGCGAACTTTGGAGGGGTTTCCGATGACATAGTTGGTAGCTAAATTTTCTAACAGTTCCTGATTGGATTTCCTGCCTCTTTTCTTGGGCTCCAGCTCTATGTTGGCTAGCTGTTTTCCTTTCCTTGTCTGGGAAGTTGAACGACGTTTCCCCATTGTTTTATGACTTCTAAAAATAACCAGACAGCAAATAATAGTGAGGGCTTTAAAATTTGCATGAGACTTCCTTACATTTTTCCCATAAGCCGCGCTGATGTGACTGCAATTCGAGCAGGAATCAGTAGGTGACACCAATCTAATCTGTAAGCTGAGATGAGAGCTAGTCTGGTTATCTAAAGAGTTGAGACGAGAGCTAGTCTGGTTGTCTAAAGACACAGTCCTTGAAACCCTGTTCGACACCGAGAAGGCCAGGGTTCTAGCTTTCAAATTGATGAGCAGGAGGATTTTGAAGGCATGAAACTTCACGGATGGGTGACAAGAAAGATTGAGGTGCACACAGTTAACAATAATAGCATTTACATTGAGACTATCGCCCGACCAACATCCTAACTGAGTCCTCATATGACTGTGCTTGATGCGAAGGTAACGAGAGTTCCCTCCTAAGTCTGCTTCCTGGTTAGTCTGAGCGAGCTTCCGAGGGGACATTAGTTCAGAAGTAACTATGCCTACCCCAACCCAGAGGTTGCCAGACAGTATATAAAAGACACAATTGACTAACAGGGTGCACGGATCACGGAAGCAAGGGTTATTCCGCCTCTGGATGGGTGTATAAACACTAAAAACAGAGGAACTCAGAAAATTTATGCCATTATACAACTTAAAGCTAAAAACCAGAGCAATGTCATCCATGAGTAAAGGGAGAAGGCTGGATACGTACCCCCAACTGGTCGAGAATGTAACAGTGGTTCTTGTCTTCCTCCGCTGCTGCCTCCAAGCAATTGCATGCAAAAAGCAAAGTATTACCGCTTGGGAGGAAGAGGGAACTAAACTTACCTTATGAGAGCCTCTCCGTCCGCAATCTGACAGTACAGGCTGTCCTGCATGCGAACTCATTAAGGATCGCTCGCTCACTACATACCATAATCTATGTTCCCAATGCATCATTATTGCGTTTGATTGTGTATAGGATGCCATAACTGCCACCTTTAACAATTATGAGCTATGAGCTGCCAGGTGTTCACCCCGATCGGGGGGTTGACGATCTTTGTTGACAATCAGTTGTAGAGAATGGAGTTCCACCTCCCAGATTGCATCCGTAGGGCGTGCTTCTATGGATCTCTCCATCTGTTTGCATCCCCAATTTGCGAGATAACCAACAGCAGCATTGCCCTTTCTCTTAATGTGGTTTGGAATCATGTATTGGATTTGTTTCATCAAGTGGCTTATTTCTTGAATAAGACTTGCTGTACGCCAACTGTGTGAAATTTTCTCCCACGGGGTTCCTTGCTTCAATTTGCGAAGGACTGCAGTAACCATGGCGGAGTCTCCTTCTACTATGATTCTGTGATAATTTTCCTTAATTGCTATAAGAATGCCTTGTTGGACTGCTGTCAGTTTTGCCTCATTGTTAGTTGCATAGCCGAGGTCCTGTGCATAAAACCTGCATACTGCTCCTTGAGAATTACGGAAAATTCCTCCTGCCCCTGCTTGCCCTGGATTCCCTTTTGAAGCACCGTCATAATTCAGTTTGATGAAGCCTGGTTGTGGAGGTGTCCAGTTATCTACAACTGTTTCAGTCGGGGGTCGATATTTCCACAAACTTTTGTACAACATCTGTGGTTTTAAATTTAAATGTTCTAGGATTTGGGATTCAAAACCCACTGTCTTCCAATCCTCATCTGTCCAACTTTCACTAAGAATGGTTTCGCGGATATTCTCAATAGATCGCGGATATTCTCAATAATTTCATTGATAAGATGTTAAAATTATTATTTGTGTAACTATTAATAAAATTGAATAACGATAATGAAATTCATAAAAAAAAGAAAAATCAAATTTATAAAATTCATTAAAAAAAAAAATACAAGACAAATCAGATTTATAGAGGTTAAAAATGATGAAAGTTACACCAGTTTTAAAGTATTAAAATACTCAAAATTCAAAATTTTATTATTATTATTTTTTCAAAATTATTAATTTAAAAAATAGCTAGAATTTAATATTTCATAAATTATATTTCATTATATAATAAATAATAAACGAATATAATAAAACCCAAACCTTACTAAAATGATAATTGAAATATATCTGATAAAAATATTTTTCAAACTTCTGTTTAAATACAAGCGCACAGTATGGAAGCTTTCTAATGTCATGACGGATAACCATCAAATTACATCCCCAAAGATTGAAATACTTCAGATTGTTAAGTTCTCCCATAATTCGACAAGGAAATGATTTTACATTTTTACAACCGTTTAGATACAAGAATTGAAGACATTCTCTTCAGAAATATGTTCAATTTCAGTGAAACCCAAATAGATAAATTCTACTATTTTTTCATCTCGCTTGCTGTTGTTACAAGCAATGGATGTTGGAACAAGAACCGCAGGTAACACCATAAGCAGTGCTATTTTCGTTCCACTCAGCCAACAAATCGACGATCTAATTCACATGTTGGGATCGTTTTGCTCAGGTGGATCTCATTGTGCAGGGTGCACAGCTCCACACTCTATGCATTTCACTTTTTCTCACCCTGACCTACATATCGCTTCGACTCTTCTCATCCTGATAGCTGCCTCCCGCAATCCCTGGATTTAGCACTAATATTCTGAGATAAATAAATGAAGAATTTTTGAAGAGTCAGTGGTAGGAGATATTATTCAATGGGGGTGGCTTATGGTGTGCGTAAGAGTTTGTGAGGCCAACCTTCGATGACATTTTAACAATGGAAATAATATTTTTTTGGGAAAAGGAAATGTGTTAAACAGAGAGAACCATATTTATTTTTTGATTTTTATTTTTATTTTTTTTCAGTGTAGTTAATTATATGTACTTTGAATATATTTTACTATACATTTGATGGTTGAAAATTTATATGTTGTAGAATGCGAATATTAATAGAAGTAGTGCTTGGTTGGAGTATAAGGTAATCACGAGCTGGATATACAGACATAAAAGATATGTTATCGAAACTATTTTGGGCGAAACTGTTTTGGGAGAAAACTCACCTGATTTGCTCTCTTCTTTTTATGTCGAAATATGGTTATAGGGACAAAGAAATAATTATTATCACCAATGGGCTGCTACTGCTACAGTGCATAGATCCTGTGCATAGATCCTCTCTGTGTGCTCTAAGTTCAATCTCTTCTAGCTATCTTTGCTCAACTATGGAACAAAATGCTACTGAAAGAATGGAATGTCTCTTTCTCCTAGTGGTCCGGTTATAACACAATTCGATAGCCTACTAGTGGTTAGGTTTGACTATATCAACTCTTAACTAGAGTTACAATAAAGACTCTGTTATGGTATTTTACATCAAAAACACATGGCTAACCCATTTTCCATGAATAATGGGGGCTAACCCAGCATCCTCCTTAATTATATGTGTGAAAATAGGAATGTCAACCACTGAGTTGCATAACTTTTGCATACAAAATTCTATTGACGTGCTTCTTGCGTCATTGCAAATATCTTTGAGTGTAGAATAGCTTGAAAATGTGCCACCTTGGCCAAAGTTTTACCCTCAAAAAATGTTGTTTGATGCCTCAAAACGCTCACAGAAGGTTTCAGACCTTGTTTCGCCAAATTGGATCTTGCCAGTAAAAACGGTCCCATGAACTAATTCCTCCACTTTTTCCACTTTTAATGAATCAAGATGGATGAAAAATAATATAATGATCCAATCTAGATCATTTGTCTATATTGAAAATAGAATTCTTCATCAAGCCTTAGGCAACAAGCCTCCCAAAGAAGCTTTCACAAGTATAAAGCCTGAGGTTGGAAATTTGATGATCTTTGATTTCCCCATCAACATTCATGTGCCGAGGAGAAGAGGACGAAGCTAGAAGCTTCACAACCTAAACGTACTTTAGTTGGTTACCATCTCATCTATCATTGCTCTTACTACTAGCCAAGGATGGGAACTTCACCAGATGGATGTGAAGACCACATTTCTACATGGCATACTCAAGGAAGAAGTATACTTGGAGTAGCCATAGGGCTTTGAGGAAGATGACAGGAAGACTCATGTGTGCAGGCTAGAGAAAGAAATTTATGAATTAAAGCAAGCCCCGAGGGCATTGTATGCCCACATTGACAAATGTCTAATGAAGCTCAGATTTACGAGAAGCAATGTTGATCCAAATCTCTACTTCAAAGTCGTGTAAGGAATTCCCTTCATCTTGATATTAAACGATGATGATTTATTCTTGACAGGTGAAAAGCGGATTATTCTCCAATGTAAGAGGGAACTGACCTTTAAGTTTAATTTGAAAGATTTTGATTTGATGCACTACTTCTTAGGCTTAGAGGTATGCGAGAGACTTGGTGATATTTTCAGTTTTCGTGGGAAATCTGTTGCCAAGTTGTTGGATAGATTTGGAATAGTGGAATGCATGTCCATGTTGACACCTATGGAAATGAATATTTAGAAGTTATGCTGTGAAGTTCATGGACCTGATTAGTAAAATCCCTCTTAGCACCAGTAGTTAATAGGGTCATTTCTTTTTCTTAGTGAATACTAGACAAGACATATGTTTTGTTTTCAATACTCTCAGTCAATTTATGATGGAGCCTCTACATCCACACTAATTTTTTGCTAAGCATGTGTTGAGATACCTACATGGGACTATCAATATTTGATTGGGATACACTACCATAGATGTGAGACTTCATGGATACAATGATGTTGATTGGGCTTAAAATGTTGCTGACATGAAGAGCACATTACGACACGATTTAACAATGAATCTGCCATGATATCTTGGATAAGTAGGAAGAAAAAATATATTTCCCTTAGCACAACGAAGGCTAAATACAATGTTTCTATCATTGCTAGCTATGAGGTAGTATGGTTAAGGAAGTTGTTTGGAGATTTGTTTGAGTAGGTATTGTAAATGAAAGTGATGTGCTGCGATAATAAGAGTGGGATACGAATTCCAGAGAATCTCATGTTCCATGCTAGGTCAAAGCACATTAAGCTCAAATATCACTATATCCAAGATATGGTGGAGAGAGGAGCAGTAAGACTACATCACACTTCAATTAATGAAGAGATAGTTGATATACATACCAAGCATTTGATGAAAATGAATTTATTGGTCTCTAGAGAATAGTTTGGACTGATGAATGTGACCCTTTCCGGAAGTGATCACGGTTGATCAAGAAAATGGAGCTATGTTCTTTCCCTCATTTTAAGCTCCATGGAGGGGAATGGAGTGAGAGAGTTCCTCACGTTAAAGGAACTCATAAGCAATAGGATGTGTGTGATCCTTACCATAAATGATAAGTCATATCTCCCCTATTGACACAGTATAATGTGATGCATACTTAGCTTTGGTAAGTGGTACTCCCCCACCATCGAGTATACTTGGGATGTGTCTAATCGTTACCTTTCATGGTATGTGGTATCTCCCCCAAGTTAGAGGATGCAAGTGTTCTACCACTTGATTCTTGTGTGTCAAGATGGGAAGATCAATAGACAATAAGATGTGTCTCATCTTTGCCTCCCATGGTAATGAGATTCTACCCTCTTTTCATTAAATCAAGGGTCGAAAATTAATCTCCTCTATGATCAATTTTTTTTAGATGGAGACATCATTGTTGTTCCGAGATGAACAAATCAGAGATGAGCGAAGATGATATGAGACTTATGATACAACCAAAAATTCCTCCCTAACTCAGGTAGAAATTCACTCCTTTGAGAATCCCAACAACCCCACACTTTCAATTGGAAAAATAAAATCCGTTCATGAGAAAATATTACTTTTAATGTTAGTCCAAGTCATCTTCAAAAATACATTCCAAAGGAGAAATTTTTCCACCTAGACCAAGATTGGCATCACTTGGAGTAATCATCACACATATCATTTATTCTTCATTTGGTTTGATTTGATCTGAAATTTCACGTCCAAGTTCACATATGTGAAGGAAAGAGAGGACATTTATGTTGAGTGTGTTGACTTTCTATTTTGGCATCTTTGACGAGTGTTGATTTTCAGTGATTTTTCTTGGTTTGACATGGTTATTTAGATCTGTTATAAAAGGCAGAATTCGAAGACCAAAATTTTCTTGGAAATTTGACCAACATTAACCGCAAATCTGATGCTAGGCCTTCTGCACATCAAACTATTGACTTTCACTGATTTGTTGGTCGAATCGTCTAATTCTTGGATTTTTTTTACTCTATTTCACTAAGCAAAGAATGTTGCATTTATTTCTAGGTTGACCGAATTCTTTGGCCTTGGTTTGACTATTGACTTTGATTGGTTAGAGATTCGTTGACTACTACTCACTTTGACTTTAAGTCCGAAGAAAAATTGTGAAATGGTATTTGACCACATTTGTCTATCTTGCTTATCTTTGATTAGATATTGGATTATTGATTGGGATGGTTAAGGCTTTGAAGTTTGATTTATTATTGGATGTATTTGGACTATGTATATTTGTTTAAAATTTGATGAATATATAATAGAAGAATTTAGTTGGAATTTCTACTTTGTGGAGTTTTTGCTTCATAAATTTCAGTGTCTTATTGATCTTGGTTGTCTTGTACTTTGCATGTTGTTTACCATTCTATTTACCATTATTTATTATTATTGAGTGATTGAAATTGAAATTAGAAAAGTAATTATTATAACATATTTAAAAAAAAAAAAAATAACACCACTAAATAATATAATCATTATTTAAGCCATCAAAATCAAATGCAATCAGCTTAACCCATCAACATCAAATGCAATCAGCAGATAGCTCATAGCTTTTGATCGGAAATCCTACAAAAGTTATGCTCTTTTGCAAGGGAAGTTTTCGTTGAACAGATATCTAAAACTAATAATATGAGACATCTAAAACTAGTAAAGTAAACCTATCAACGTATTTGCTTTATATTTTATAGTTAAATCAATCATCTATCACAACTAATAAAAACTGGGGTACTATTTCCCAAGAGTGATAAAAACTGTGGTACTATTTTCCAGAATTTTTATTTTATTATCTAATTCTCTGTGTTTATGTTCTTTTTCATTTGCATTGTTATATATGTGTTTTACTGGATAATTTTTTAAATCTACGTATAAACAGACATCTATAATTTTATTTTGTTTTTTCAAAATGTACCATTTCTTATTTTCCATATTCAAAAACTTGTAAGGCACCATTTCATTTATTCTAAAATTCGATAAGTGCAATATCAGGTATTCAAAAAAGGGGTTTATTGATCTCCGAAACTACCTAAAATGTTAAAGTTGCAATATTTACAAATTCTAGCCCGGATAGAGGGTTTTATGGTTTTAGTTTACCTTTTTTATTTAATGAAGTACTTATCGACAAGAAATTTTTAAATAGAACAATAAATTCACTGAACGTATGACAAGGGAGAGCACAGAAAACCATCCATACCATATTCAAGATAGTGCATGATTCTTATCAATTGAACCAACCATCCATAACATATTTAAAATAGTGCATGATGTGCCCCAAAAATCTGATTGAAAAAACAACTGTAATTGTAATCTCTATCTGTATGGGGGCTTACCAGTCGGCCAGTTATGATCATATCAAACAGGTGATTGTTCAACCACGATGGTCGGGAGATGCATCAGCATCCGGCCACTTGAAACAACCTTGAGATAGTAATAAACGAAATCTGCCAATATGAAGCTCTGGACAACCTCAGCTACCACGAAGAGGAAAAACCCGAAATTCAAATTAGCTGTGATGGCGCCGGTCACAATGCCCCTCCAGGTCAGCATGAGCCACAATGCAAATTTAAATAACCTCTCTGCACCGAGAGCAAAGACATAGAAGGCAGTAAAAGCTTCCACGACCCTATTGCTTTGCATTACACGCAGTTGAGGCAGTACCTGCACGGCTTCCAGATAGGGAAGAAACGCCCTGATGAAGCTATTCAGAGGACTAAATGGCAAACGAGAATGAGTCAAGGGAAGCGTTACGAGGGCAAGGAGCGCGCAGGGAAGGAGCAGGTAATATATCGGTAAGTTGTCAACGTCTTCCATGTAAGTAGATCTGAGCTTGAAACGGATGATATAGATGACCCATATGGTGGTTATGAGCCCAAATAACTCCATCGTTCCGCTTACGATGGTATACACGTTGATGATATACACGTTTCCAGGCCAGTTCAGGTAGAGCTTAACAGCGAACAAAATCGCGGTGAGTTCCTGAGACTTGAGTGACAGACCTGCGCAGGTTTTCTGCCTTGTTAGCTTGTAAATCAGCACTGAAATTCCACACACGTGAATAAAAATTGAGGCGATATAAGGGACCCAGTAATCCGCAAAGATTAGAGAAATGAGTGTGAACAGGAGACATATTATAGCCAGGGCTTGGCACGCCTGTTTCTTCACAGATTGGCTGTTAAACCATGTCTGCAGAGCAGCGAGCAGATTTTCTGATTCTTTCTTGGAACCCATGAATGCCTTCTTCGCCTACTCAGCGCCAAATTTTGCGTCAGTCAAATATGAAGCCCTGTTCATGCATCCCTGCGCTTTTATAAATTGAGGAATATTTACCGAATATTACAGGCGTGCACAGAATATGTCATGGCCCCGGCGTTGTTGCTTTCGAGGACAATGATTGAACAACTTGACCAACTATAATCGCCTTGTAGTAACGGCCGGAATATCTACTTTCCTGTTGACGAGAGACTCAGATCATTTTGAAGGTTTCCTCCGGTAAAACATAAACCTTATCTTTTAGATCATTTAGGGTTTGTGGACATCTTTGAGGGTTTTGTGATCTTTCTATTTATATTTTTGGTGGAGTGTGCAGTGTACTAGTGGCAACTTATATCAACATAAACATTATTCCGTGTTTGTAGATTTTTTTTTTTCCACGAGCGGAAAGCTCACGGGAAACCGGGCGTACTTCTCCAGAATTTCTGGATGGTACGCGCGGTAAACCTACTTCTCCAGAATTTCTGGATGGTACGCGCGGTAAACCCTACGGCGGACTTTCGGCGCCTGACCCCAAAGGACTCAAGGATCGAACCCGTGACCTCCCTCAACGGAGAAGCCCATTAACTCACTACCACTTGAGCTAACCCTTGGGACTGATCCAGTGTTTGTAGATCATTTGGGATTTTTAGATCATTGTCTCATCTTTTCGGGTTTGTAGATCATTCTATTTAGATTTATGGAGGAGGATGCAGTGTACGTTGGCCACTTATACACATCACTTCTTTCAAAATTAATTGCCAGCGATACTGTATTTCTATAAATCTAATCCGCATCATATTTATGAAGTGTGAATGCTCATGAAAGATAGAGGATATGTGGTTTCTAACGTGCACGTAGAATTAATGTACTTAATACAACGCATATCATTATTATATTTTAAATATATTAAAAATATTTGTATTTATATAATATATTTAATTCAGTATTTTTATAAAGAATATGATTAATAAAACTTAAAAATTAATAATAATTATTTAACTATGAAATAATCTATAAAATTATTTTAATGCAATATAATTATATGTTAGAATATTTATTTTTATATTTTATTACAAAGCAATGTAATTACATATTACAATATTGATTTTTATATTTTATGGTAGTTTTATAATTATATTATATTGTATAGTGTAGAGTTATTGGAGTGGTTAAATGTAAATGAAATTATTTTTTAAAATTTTAATAAAATTATTTAATAGATATATTGTAAAGTTTTTTTAGTGGTCAACTTTTATTTAAATCAATGAAAATTAATTTAATTTGTTAAAAAGAAATAATTATTATGTTTTATATTTGGTTAGATCACTTTTATAATAGCCAAAGCAAAAAAAACTTAATAAGAATTCCCAAAAAAATCTCCAAATATGTGGTTGTAGTTCTGGCTATAAAATCTAGTAACTAAGTTTCCTTTATCCATAAATTCATCAAGAGTATCCCGTGTTTCAGAAGGCTTCTCCCCGCATCTTTTAGGGTTTGTATCTATTTTAATTGGATTTAATGCCTAACGCTTCTTTCAAAATTAATTGCCAACGATATTGTATTTCAATAAATTTAATGCAGTTCAATATACATTATATATATGAAGTGTGAATATTTATGAAAGATAAAGGGATATGTGGTTTATAGCATGTACTTAGTGTCAAAGTAATTAATAGAATGCATATTATTATATTTTAATATAGTTTAAATATATTTTTATTTATATAATATATTTAGTTTAGTTTTTTAAATTAAAAATATGATTGGTGAAACTTAAAAATAAAAATAAAAAATTTAACTACAAAATTAATTTATAAATTTAATTATTAGTTATTTTATTTGATTTTATTAATAGTTGTTTCATAGTTATATTACATTAATGCAATTTAATTATTTGTATTTTTTATTTTATTTTATTAATAGTTGTTTAATAATTATATTATATTGTGGCATGTAGAGCTTTTTGAGTAGTTAAATGTAAATATAATTTGTATATAAAATATTTAGGTGATCATATTTTATAAACATTTTTTGAATAAGTTAGTATGATTTATCATCGCGACAAGATGAGAAATCTAATCTAAGAATCAATCTAAATAAATAATTATTTTCACAATTAAAAGTTTTCATTTTTATAAATGGAGAATTTTTTCCATTTTTTACCAATAAATTACAATAAATCTTGAATATATATTCCATATAAATAATTATTTTCATAATGAGTAAATTTTCATGGCTATAAATTAAGAAATTTTCCTTATTTTACTTTGAACAACAATTATTCATGTATTTTCAGTAAATTTATGGCTAACACTTAATTAATATGCAAACCTATCACATCATTAACTTCTAACCAAAAAAAAATGACTATTAAAAAATATTTTTATAAGTTGCAGTATTGTTTTGCATAGTTTGGACTTGCCTAAGACGTTGCTATTTTATAAATAAAACAACTTTTAAAATCATATATATATATATATATATATATATATATATATATATATCCAAATGAATGAAAATATATATTTAATAAAAAAATATGATTAATGCTAAAAGTAATGATAGTAAAGATGTTATAAAATAGTTGAAAAATATTAAAATATATTGGGAAGAAATATTGAAATGGCCGATGTCCAATCAAATATTAATAAGTGGTTATGATCTTCTTTATTTCCTCTTTCTAAAATCTAATATGAAAGAGATATTGTCATGTAACATTACATTTAAAAATGATAAAATAATTCTTAAAATAACATATTTAAGAAATAGTAATTAACAAAAAAAATGCAATGTTGGCCATAATTAAAATGTATCAATTTCCATTTTAAATATATATATATATATATATATATAGAAAGTAAAGAATTTTTTTTTTCTTTTTTTCTAAGTAAAACTATTTCTATTAAGCAGTCAAACTAGAGTTATAATTCTCATCCTCGGGCATGGAGGAATCCATGGCTGAGGAATAAGCAGAGCACTACTGTCCAAAACAAGACTGTCCCAAGAGGGAAAACCAGCCTTTAAAGTTCAACCATTACAGGCTGCCCATTTCGGGAAACCAGCCTTAACAACAATACAAAAATATATAAAAAAGACTAAGCATAGATAGCATAAAAACCAGCAAACGGCGAAATTCGAGGGGAAAATTCTAAGGCGAGTCTTCATGCGAGTCGCTGGGGGGAGGCGATTCTTCAACAATATTGTAGATGTATCCATAGTCGAGTGCGCCCGAGCCTTGGTCCGCTTCCTCATGTGGCCCGAGCAGAGAAGAAGGACGTCCAAGGCGTTCCTCCGAAGTGTCCCGAGTTGCGCAAACCTGAATGAAGGCTGAGTTGGCCTGAGCAGCCATCAAGGTGCTCTCTTTTTTCGTCGAGGGGGAGCCCGAATGGAGCAACCCCGGGAGCCTCGGCTTCACCTTTGTCTCAAAATAATTGTCTTCTGAAGTGGAGCTTGAAGCAGGCTTCACAGGCAGTGCTTTCAGGGGGAGGGAGGTGGGCTTGGCAGCAATGGTGGATTTGCGGGCTCTCCTCTTGCAACGGGAGGAGGAGGGTGGAGCATAGGAGCTAGGGAAGTGATCGGGACAAGCTGAAGAGTCAAAGACCACTGCGGGAGGGGAGGCTGGAGTGGGGAAGGAGGGCACCACGTCCGCCATATCCCAATCTGCAAGAAGGTTCAAATCTAGATGGAGAGCCATCGAAAGAGGGGGCCGCGAAGGAAGGCCTCTTCCCCCCGCCCTTCTGCTGCATTGTCGTTGGCGCTGCAGCATCTTAGCAGCCTTAGGTAATGCACAATATTGATAAGGAGATGAAACAGGAGACGAATCCCAGAGGCCTCGCGCTAGAGCTAGGGGATGCCGGAGCCACACAAGCACAGGGAAGGCAAGTAGAGCAGGCACGGGAACCAAGGGAGGAGCATGAATGGCAAACATCATCGTGCAGGAGGGTGTAAAAACACAGGACGCGGAGTACGTCGAAATGGAGCTGGCGCATGGGGCTTTAAAGCCCAGCCCATGCGAGGAGTTAAGGCGTTGGGTTTCCCCAGGCTGTGTCACATGGGTGTACCATGTAGTGAGCCACATGGTCGTCCCGTGTACTCCAGTGAAACTATATGGCACCCGCATCCGGGGTAAAGGTAGTGGGCTTGGCCCGGTTTAGACTAACTACTCACACGACGAGCTACAACCTTGCTCAGGATCGAACACAAGACTGGTCCGTCATTACGAGGCCGAATTTACCACTACGTCGCCTCCACGACCTTAAAGAAAAATAAATTATTTTACTTTTTTAATAATAGAGATGTAAATAAGTCGAAATTGACAAATGCATATAAAAATATTATAATTGTAATTTTTTTTTTTTGAAAAAGATTATATCAAATTTTATCTTTCAAAGTGTTTCAAATCATTTAGTATGGTTCATTATCATGATGAATCACACTAGATAATTCGAAATGACTAGAAAAATAAAATTTGATGTAATCTTCTAAGAAAAATGATTAGAAAGATAAAATTTGATGTAATCTTCTCTGAAAAATTTCTTGTAATTATAAATCATAAAATATTATAAAACATTATAATTGTTAGTTTATTGTAAGTAATTCAATGTACTTTATTGGCATGTAATAATTAAAATAAAACTGTACTAATAATAATAAAATCTTTATGGTTAGTCCAAAATTGAATGTTTTAATTTCCATGTATAGAAATCACGTAAATATAAAAATTAATGTTAATGCGTGTATGTAATATGAAACAATTGGCCATCAAGAACTATTGCAATTAGTTGGTACGTAACTAATTGAAATGAAACGAAGAAAAAACTTTCACGTATTCTAACTGATCTCCAAATATGTGGTTGTAGTTCTGGCTATAAAATCTAGTAGCTCAGTTTCCTTTATCCATAAATTCATCAAGAGTATCCCGTGTTTCAGAAGGCTTCTCCCCACATCTTTTAGGGTTTGTATCTATTTTAATTGGATGTAATGCCTAACACTTCTTTCAAAATTAATTGCCAACGATATTGTATTTCAATAATGTAATGCAATTCAATATACATTATATTTATGAAGTGTGAATATTTATGAAAGATAAAGGGATATGTGGTTTATAGCATGTACTTAGTGTCAAAGTAATTAATAGAATGCATATTATTATATTTTAATATAGTTTAAATATATTTTTATTTATATAATATATTTAGTTTAGTTTTTTAAATAAAAAATATGATGGGTGAAACTTAAAAATAATAATAAAAATTTAACTACAAAATTAATTTATAAATTTAATTATTAGTTATTTTATTTTATTTTATTAATAGTTGTTTCATAGTTATATTACATTAATGTAATTTAATTATTTGTATTTTTTATTTTATTTTATTAATAGTTGTTTAATAATTATATTATATTGTGGCATGTAGAGCTTTTTGAGTAGTTAATCTATATATATTAGAGAGTCTCATAGCATATGCATTGCATTACAAATCAACTCCAGATCTCCTTCAGGTGAGGGAGAAAAGCAGTCACGGCTTCCTTGGGTACCCATAAGCATCCCAAAGGCTGCCAAAGCAGAAAAACTTCTTCTCAAATAGAGGGCACTTCCAATCTTTCCAATCTCCCGGCATAAAACCGAAACAGAGATAAGTGAAAAGACAGAAAGCATTGCCTTCAGCATCTGTAGAAGCAACAGACATATCAAAAAAGTATGTTCCTGTAGAGACCGACAGTAAGCACTATTCCGGTCTCAATGTAACTTGCAAAAACCAAGACAGTAAATGTTTTTTGTGAAATCTGTGTCAACGGGCCTCCTCATAAGAGGAAAACAGCCCTCAGAAAAAGTAAATATAACTGTGGTAGTCCAAAGTTTTTGAAGAGAGACATAAACAGATTATATGTAGTTCGAAATAAAACTAAAGTAACAGCAGCAGCATGATAATAAGTAAAAACTCAAAGCAGATCAAAGTCATCCAAAGACTGGCTGATCAATAGGATTGATCACCCCCTTGTCCATCTTTGTTACTGACCAGGTCCCCAAATCTTGTTGTACACTTGTTTTAGATAAGTTATCTGCCTCCTGGTTTCTTTCCCTGTAAATGTGGCAAACAGTGATTTCATTAAAAAAGCTTTTGATATGCAGAATCTCATTAAGCAAAGGAAGCAAAATATAATTTCTGCAATGTTGAGTCCTGTTGAACCAATTCACAACATTCTTTGAGTCACCGAATATCTGAACCTGTCTCAACTGTTTCAAGGATAGCCAGCAAAGAAGGTGATGTAAAGCCTTGAGCTCAGCAAAATTATTAGTCCCCTGCCCAAGGCCAATTGAGGCACGAAAAGATTTTTCAGGATTAACATGAATGACCAAACCTACTCCGCACCGTCCATTTAAGTCTGCTGCCCCATCAAAGTAGGCCCACGGAACAGATTCCCTAATAAATTCAGTCTGAATAGAGTGGTGGATGGAATGACCAGATGAGGCTGGGATGCTGTCGAATATTGCTGCCCCTTCCACAGCCAGTTTTCCAATAGGGAAAGGAAGATCTTTGAAAATTACTTGGTTCCTTGCTAGCCAAGTGCCCCAGGCTATTAGGAGAGGAATGGAGCGGACTTTGTCATCAGAGGCCTCCTGCCACCACCGGAGCCATGCTTGCTGGATACTATCTCCTTCCCACCTGAGGGGAGAATTCATGAGTCTCAAGGATTCAGCCCAAAGGCTGACATTGAAAGGGCATGTGAGAAATAAATGCGTTGTTGATTCCTCATTTTCTTTGCAAAGAGAGCACCATCCTGGGCCTATTTTCCCCCTTTTCTGCAAGAAATCCCATGTTGGCACTTTTTTCTGAAGGATGCACCAGAAGAAAAGTCTGGTTTTTGCAGGGCATTTCAACTTCCAGAGAAGTTTTGTCCACCATGCAGGGTCTTCCCAACCTTGTTGGGACATCAACCATTTGTAGCCCATCTTAGGTGAGTAGCTTCCTGTCTATGCATGGACCCAAACTAGCTCATCCCTTGCTTCTGAAATCCTGAAAGAGGAGTTTTGGAGGTCCAAGACAAAAAGTCTCCATTCCTCCCTCCATCTCTCCTCCAAATGAAGGTCAGCTTCTGTCAACCACCCTTGTCTCCAAATGGTAGTAGTCCTAGGATTGGCCACCTGATTCAGAAAAAGATATCCCCGTTCAGTTAAAAATAATTTCAGATCATGAGATAAGGCATATCTTTCCGAGCACCCAGCCCAGGGATCACATCCAACCCTCACCTGAGTACCATCCCCCAATTTCCATGCCAATCCTTGTTCAATAGTGTGAGCCGAAGCAACTACTTCCTTCCAGACCACCGAGGAATTTTTGGAGGACTTTACAGGATTGCAGACCCATTCCATAGCAGTGGCCGGAACTATGTACTTTCTTTTTGTAACAGTAGACCAAAGAGAATCAGTCGATATAAATCTCCATGCCAGCTTGGCTGCTAAGGATTTTGAAAAAAAGGACAAATGCTTAATTCCCCATCCTCCCCATTCTTTCGGTCTCGAAATCTTATCCCATGCAACCCAGGGAGTCACATGTTCTACTTTAGATCCAGCCCATAAGAATCTGCTACACAGTTTGTCTATGGAGGCTAGTATACCTTTAGGTACCCACATGAGACTAGCCCAGTAAACAGGAATTGCCATCAGAACTGACTTTATTAGGACCAGCCTCCCTGCTCGAGACAACCATTTATGACTCCACAAATTGAGTTTCTTTTCTATTTTTATCAGGAGCCATTTCCAATCCTGTACCCGGTAAGTATCGGGTTTCAACAGGAAGCCCAAGTATTTAAAGCTTTCCTACAGAGATTTGATTTCAAATGGAAGAAGAGCCCCTACTCTGCCACTTTCCTCCAAAGACATACCCGATATTGTAAGGGTCGATTTCTGCTCATTGATTTTAAGACCTGTAGCTTTAAGAAAAAGGTCCAGAATGCTCTTTAGAGCTCTACAGTCCTCCACACTTCCATTGCTGAATAAAATGATGTCATCTACAAAGAGCAGATGGGTTACCCACAGATTAATAGCCACTTCAATTCCTCGGAGCTCTCCTTGTCTTTTTGCCCTACTAATCATCAGACTCATCCCCTCTGCAGCCAACAAGAAAAGAAGGGGGGACAAAGGGCATCCTTGTCTCAGCCCTCTCTCCGGATTGAAAAAATTTGAAGCTGCTCCGTTGATTAATAAGGAGATAGAGGATGAAGTAATGCAGCTCATAATCCACCTTACAAAATCGAATCTGAAACCAAGGTGAGTCAACAGAAGGCGCAAGTACATCCAACTTATTCTGTCGTAGGCCTTTGATAAATCAATTTTAACAATTGCCCCTTTCTTACCATTCCTCTTTAAGCTATGCAGGGTTTCTTGAGCAATTCCCACTGCTTCATGAATCTGTCTTCCATCCAAGAAACCAAACTGCTCTGGAGAGATGTGCCTAGATAAGAAGGGTTTCAACCTGGAAGCAATGATTTTAGCAATAATTTTTATAGACACAGGTGCATAGGGAAATAGGCCGAAAGTCATCGAAAGAGGCTGGCTGATCAGATTTGGGGATTAGAGCCAGAAAAGTTGAATTGAAGGGTTGATAGATAGATCCAGAGGATCTCGATTCATCCACAATTGCAACCATATCATCCCCCAGGAACTCAAAGAAATGAAGGAAAAATTCCACTGTCCACCCATCTGGCCCAGGACTCTTGTCCTTCTACATATCCTTGAGAATGTCCTCCACTTCCTGTTTAGAGACAGCTTCCATAATAGAGTCATTGTCTTCTTCCACAACATATCTTGGAAAGAATTGAGCAACTCTGATGACCTCCGCTATGGATACTTCCTTCGGGGCTTTGAAAAGATTCTTGAAATGGTTTACACCTAGAGAAGCCAGTTCTTAAAAGGATTTTGCCATTTCCCCGTCCTCTTTTTTCAATTCCCAAATTGTATTAGCAATCTTTCGGCCCTTTGCATAATTCTGGAAAAACTTAGAGTTTTCGTCTCCCGCTTGCAGCCAAATGGCTCTGCTTTTCAATCTCCAGCTTCCTTCCCTTAACTGGAGAAGTTTTCACCGAGATGCTTCCAATTCTTTAATTCTGTTTCTTGAATCCAAGGACTATAACCAGATCCATCCGAGTTTTCCAACAGATCTAATTCGAAGTTTATACTTTTGAGCTCCTCTTCTTCCTTCAGTTTCTTCTGATGCGCCCATTCTTTTGTCGCTTGCTTCATTCTCTTAATATTGTTCGACAAGTGGATTCTTCTGCTTCCCTCTTCATTATGATTGTCCTTTCTCCATGTATCATGGAAAAGAGCTTCAAAGGATTCATCCTTCAGCCAGGATGAGTTGAATTTAAAAGGGGATCCTGGTTTTTTTGCATCTTCTTTCAATTCCAGGAGGACCGGGAAATGATCAGAGTGACCCCCTTCCCCGACCCAGTGTCTGAAAACTGATAGAAAATCCACCAGAGGCTCACAGAGAAGGAAGCGGTCTAGTCTTTTGCCCACCCAATCGACTCCGAGGCGTCTGTTTCTCCAGGTAGGGCGCACTTTGATCAAAGGAGCATCGACCAGGTGGTGGGAAGCAATTTTATTCATGAAAAAAACAGAGAGGGGGTCCGAGTGGGCATTAGCACCCCAAGATTCTGAATCCCCCAAAGATAAGTTCAGGTCACCTCCAATGATGAGGTAAGGATGGGAGAGGCAAGAGAGGCTGAAGAAAGAGTTCCAGAAGCGTTCCTGCTCCAGACAGGGCCCATAGATATTCAGGATGAGGAAGGATATACACAACTCTCCAGAATAGAGTTCCATTGCCAAACAGTTTTCAGAACCCCAAGATGAGACTTCCTTGAGCTTTCTCATATTGTAACCTGTAACTACACCCCCCGACCTGCCTTCAATGTCGAGAGCTGAGAAGGCCCACCCAGGCAAAAACTTTTGAAGAGTACAGATAACATCGTCACTTTTCCCCAATGTTTCTTGGAGGAGAATAACATCAGGGTTATAGGAGTGCACAAGGTTTTTGAAGGATAGCTTTTTCGGCTGGCTAGCTAAGCCTCTGCAGTTGAAAGAGAGTAGAATCATCAAGGAACAGGGGGGGTGGTGGCTCCGCTCTAAGCACCCCAGGAAAAGTTTTCTACTTCCCGTCAGCGATATCAATGATAGCTTTGAATTGGGATTTTGAGAGTAAATATTTTCTTCCCCTTAACTTCCTTGGCCCAATAACCACTGGGTCCAAGGCAATGCCTCCTACAGCCTGTCCCTTACCCTTTCTATTGGCCAAAGGGCGAAGATTATAAGGTGGGTTATCCAAGATATGAACACAGGATTCAGCAGAAGTAATATCAATCTCAGAGGGTTGTGAGGCATCATCAGAAGGAAGGGAGACCGAGATAATAATACTATCAGAGGAGGCTTTAGATAAATTCAGCGCAGAGAAATCATTTAAAATCTGCCTGGAGGGACCAGGCCTTTCTGAGAGAGACTGTAAAGAGAATGCAGAAGAACATTCGCAAAAAGGAGGAAAAGAAGACGTACCCGCCATGGATGCCCCAGCAAGCTCATCAGGTAATGGAGCCAGGGTGGCCGACGGATTAGTTTGTGCGACAGCTGCATTTTTACCATCCAATGTGTGATCCTGCTCCATTAGATCTATGATTTCTGAAGCCCTCGACAGGTCTACTGCTTGCACTGAAACCCTCTGCTGAGCCCCCCCTGCTTCCTGTACAAGAGCCCCTTGAGGTCGAAAGGATTTCATCTGACGGCGACGACGACGATGTCCCAAAGGACATTCCTTCGCAAGATGTCCATACTTATGACACCGAAGACAATGGAAAGGGAGGTTTTCATAATCCAGGGTTTGAAGGAATTCAAGGTCCCTGTATTTTAACGTCATCGCATCCGCCAAACCCTCCCTTGGATTTAGGCTTACAAGCACTCGAGCCATACTCCTGTCCTTGGTTATGATGTAAGAGTTATCATAATCCAGAAATTTACCCAGGGTATTACCAATAGATACAAAGACAGATTCCGTCCAGAATTGTAAGGGGAGTCCAGGGAGCTTTACCCAGACAGGGGACTCCACCAATTTCTCCTTCTGCGCATCAAATAATGGAGTCCATCTGCGAAAAAGAATGGGACGCTTTCCAAAACACCAGTTCCGTTCAAAGACCCAGTCCGCGTGTGATTTGCTGTCAAAATGAATACTAAACCAACCCCTTTCCAAAACAAGAATCTCTGATGGCTTGCCCGGGGCTTCTTTCCACTCGGATTGGACCCAGTCCGCTATGTATTCGGCCGAGTACTTCCTTCCTCTTACACGGCCAACCAGAATAGTCTCAGTTGCGTCCATTGTTTGTTCTATGCTGATATCGACCCCCAACAAACAGCACGGACGAAGCTCTTTCTTCTTGATGGACTTCGATTTCTTTCTCTTTGCCCCCACGACTTCCTCGAAGTCCCCTTCCGCTCCCGCAGCATTTGGAATAGGAGCATCCGGCGCAACCGAAACAGGCGGCCCTTGACCCCCTCCTTCAGGCACAGAAGGGACTACTGCTTCGTCCGACCTCCTCTGCTGGTTTCCTTCAGCGGTCCCAACCTCCTTTGTGTGAGCAGCAGCCTGAGGGATCAGATTAGAGGTCGAGGTCCTAGGGTTTCTGTCAACCCCCCCACAAGATGTGGCCCAGGGTAGTCGATTTATGCAAGCAGCAGTCGGAATGGAGCTTAAAGAAGGACCTCCGCCACCGTGTGAGGCTTCTTGACCCTGGTGTGCGAAGAGTAGAGGAAAACCTTGCCAGTGGCTAGCTTGAACTTGCGAGATTCCGCCGACATGAGCCACTTCTCCTATAGATTTAGAACCTGAAGATCCTTGCAAACCATAGCTTCCTACGATATCTTCCAAGCCTCCAGAAAGCTTAGGATGGAAAGGGTTACCTTGTTCCTCGTTCGAAGAGATAATGCGGGAGAAATGCTTCAAAAATTCCGCTCGATCTTCGACTGCCCGCAGCTGCTCGTGGTTCTCCACAGAGGTAGCGCCCGCCCGCCACACACCGTTCCAGACACTTGGGAGGTTCTCATCTCGTCGACTTACCCCATACTGTGAGCCTCCCGCAATCACCTCTTTACTGGGACCCTGGATGTTTACATTCTTTGGGAAAAACAAGTCAAGGTTCTTGGAGGAGACCTCGTGTCCCCAGCACGTCAAAAGGTCCTCTGGCGCAGGCTCAAGCTTGGTCTCCATTCTGCTTATTCCATCTTATAGTTCAATGAAATAAATAATTAGACATTACATGATGACATGCATTTCATGATCCAAATATGTTAATATAAACTTAGGATAAAATATTTATTAAATTAGATATTTAATAAATATTAGAGAATAAAAATATTTATTAAATTGAAATATTTAATAAATATTTGAGATACTTAGAAATATAATTTTGTTATTAAAAATAGGACTCTAGAATAGAGTCGTTTCCTAGGCTCTAAGTTAGGAATAAATTTAGTAGAATAGTTAGAAGGTAATTTATTGTAAATGGACACTTGTTGGTTTCCCAAGTGATCCATAACAAAATTAAGTTAGGACATTTTTCTTATAAATAGGTTAGTCTCCTATTTCCAAGTTAGTAGAAGTTTACGTTTGTAAACTCTGCAACTTTTTATGTAATTCCTTTTTTCATAATCAATAAAAGTACGTGTCTGAGGACACTTATGGATTAATGTGGTATCAGAGCCATCGGTAATGCAGATGAGGTGAAGGTGGAGTTTTTCAACTCTGCAGACTTTTGAGAAAAAAATTGGTATGCAATCTATTAATTTTTTTTTGAGAAAAGAAATTTAATTGTGATTTATTTCTAGTTTTTTAAAATCTGAATATGCGCCCATTTCAAACGTCTAAATCCCGCGTTACGGCATTTCAAATGTCTGAATCCTGCATTAGCACTGCTGCTTTAACGTTGAATCGAGTCCAGCTTAACACTGCTACTTCTCCTTACAACATTAGCACTGCTGCTTCCTGGACTTGGCACTACAACTTCCCATTGCAGTCACCGGTGGTGCAACTGCCCACTCCCGATTTATAAAATTTGTAGTCCTTTTGTCCCCAGATCCTCCCGGTCTGCTTTGTGCAGCATTTTTTAACTAATCTACTTTGTGTAGATTGTTGTGTTTACCTTTCTTACGTGAAAAGTAAATAATGGAGGTATAATCCACGATCTGCTGGAGATGTGAGCCTATCTGCGTACGGATTGGTTGCTTTTGGTCAATTTGGGTTCAAGTTCGAGAATTTATCACTCTGTGCAAAGAGCTCCGGCATATTAAAGTGGCTGTGGCAATCAGAAATCGTGGGTGGCTTCCTAGACGTTGTGAATCCCATCTGCGTGATGAGGAGCAAGTCTATAAGTTGACACGAGCAGATTGAATAATCGAATATATAAATTGGTGCTGGAGCAGATTGTTACGTGAAGAAGGGTGAGTAGATCAATGTGGATCGATCTTCATCTGACTTCCATTGCATCGTGGTAAATCACATTGTTGAAGATCGCTTGCTGAAAGACTGAGTTTTCAGAAAGACCGAATTCAAGAGGCCGCAATTCCACTTCTAGGAGGGTCGAATCTCTGCCTGTAAATCGAAAGCATCGACCTGAAGGTGAAGATATTTCTAAACCTTTCCCCGCTCTAGTAATTCCATAACTATTGAAAAGAACATATATCCTACTATCAAATTTAACCCGACTTCGAGAAATTAAAGTTGTTTATGCTTAATTGATTGAATTCTATGAAGATTCCCGGAAAGAACATTTTCTCAATTATCAAAGGCAAAGTGATTATGCTGAGGATCGAATTGCACTTCTTGAATATGTATAATTTTTGTGAAAGTTGTATTTGCAGTTAGAAAGTTTTACTTTGGAGAGATAATTTTTAATTGTAACTTTTTATGGAGAAATAAGGTGAGAAGAGAAGTTTGGAGAAGAAAATTTTGTCATTTTTTGGAGTAATAAGGAGATTTTATTAAGAGAAATAAGAGTGATATTGTAACTCAAAGTACTTTTTTACTTTGAGGGGGGGTAGAATTTTTTTTCTTAAAGAAGCAATTTGTAAAGGCATTGTCAAATTTTGTAAATATTTCATTGTAAACACTGAAAGAGAAATTGACTAGAGCCAACTGCAAAGCTCAGTCATTTTTCTCCTTTTTTCAACGACTATATGAGGGTCAAGGTCAAGCCCCGATAGATCGTTTTTTTTGCGTGGTGTGTGTCATTTTTACGTGTCGTGTTTCGTGTGACGAGTTGCTCAATTTCTTGATTCTTTTGATGCACTACTTCAACACTATAATGTCAAAGTTAATTAATATGTTCTCTGAATCTGATAAGCTAGAAGGAGTGAAATATTATAAGACATGGAAACATATAATTGAAAGAACTCTTATTTTTAATGAATTGTGGCATGACATTTGTGATGGCAACATTAAGCTAAATAAACCAACAGATACAGCTTCACTTGCAAAATGGGAAATAAAAGATGCCAAGGCATTAGCTCTTATAAAAGCTTCAGTTAGTAATGAAATATACATACACATTGAGAATTCCTATGATGCTTGGGCTGCTTTACATACATTCAAAGATCTCTTTGATACACAACCTGAATCAAAGAAAGTTGATCTTCAATTAAAATTGCTTCAAAAAAAATTAACTGAAGTTGGAGATGTCCTTGAGTATATTTCATGGCTTAAAAACATCAAGCAAGAAATCATAAATGCTGGTTTTCAAGCTGTTAATGAAAGTTTCTTAACTACGATTTTAATTGCTGGATTTCCATCATCATATACTCACTTTTTGGAAACTTTGCAAGTCACTGGAAAGTTAGAGAAGATAAAGTTTGATGAAATGAGTGACATGTTAGCTCAACATGATAAAATTTTTGGGAAGAAGAAGCAGATTGGGGAAGATGTCTTCTTCACTGAAGCTAGTTCAAGTAACTCCTCAGCTGATAGTTCAATAAACAGAGGAAGAGGAAATTTCAATCAAAATCAAACAGCCCAAGGTCGTGGTCGCAGTCAAAACAGAGGAAACAATTCCAACGGAGGCTCCAATTCAGGCAGAAACAATTTTGAAGGTAGAGGCAACAATCAAAATAGAGGATATCATCAAGGCACAGGACAAAGTCCAGGAAGAGGACAAACTCAAAACATAGGACAAAGCAGAGGCCGAGGACAGTCTCAGGGAAGAGGCACCGATTTGAGTCAAATTGTTTGCAGGCGATGTAACAGAGTTGGTCATTATGCGGAAGATTGTAGAACTTCTATTGAGAAAATTTATAAGTTTCATCCAAACTCAGCACAGTTTGCAAATGATGAAGATGATCCTGATAGTTCTGAATATGTCTTCACCAACACAGAAGCAACAACTTTACAGGTTTCAAGCTTTCTCAGAAGTGATTATGAAGATGCATGGATTCTTGATACAGGCGCAACTCAACACATGAAATTTCGACGTGACTTCTTTTTGAGTTTCAAAGAATGTCATCTCAATTCAATCTATCTTGCTGATAAAACAAAACATACTCCTTCAGGAAAAGGCGTAGTTAAAGTTTTTTTACTAGGCATTGGAGAAAGAATGATTTCAAATGTATGGTATGTCCCAACATTCAAGCAAAATTTGTTGTCCTTAGTCACAATTTGACAAGAAGGGCATATAATTATTATGGAATATGGCTTAGTTAAAATCAACTCAGTCAAACAAAACATGCAAACAGTAATGACAGGTTATGAAGATGGAAAATGGTTAAGGATGAAAGGGACAGTTATTCCATGAAATTCTGACTTTGCAGGCGCAACAAGTACAGATATTTCACTGATCAGATTATGGCATGTTAGATATGGCCATATCAACTTTGACAGTCTCTCTCAGTTACAAAAACAAGGCTTGGTTAAAGGACTTCCAACCTTCAAAAGGGAAAATGCAAAGTGTGAATCTTGCATTTTTGGAAAACAACATCGAGAGACTTTTCCTACAAGTTCATGGTGTGCAAACAGGCATTTGTAGTGTGTTCACAGTGATATTTGTGGACCCTTCCCAACTTCACTTGGAAGTTGCAGATATGTCTTACTCTTTTTTGATGATTTTAGCAGGATGACTTGGGTATATTTCTTGAAGCAAAAGTCAGAAGCATTTGAAAAGTTCATAACTTTTCGTAAGCTTATTGAAAATGAAGTAAAGGAGAAGATTGGCACTCTTAGAATTGACAACGGCGGCGAATTCACTTCAAATGAATTCAAAAAGTATTTCATGGATAATGGCATAAAATGACATCTTACCAATGTCTACACTCCGCAGCAAAATGGAGTAGTAGAAAGAATGAATCGTACCTTGTTAGGAATGGCACGATCTATGTTAACTTTAAAATAGTTAAGTCCTTCATATTGGGATGAAGCAATTCATACCGCTGTCTACTTCAGAAACAGATCTCCCACAACTTCTTTAGAAGGAATCACACCTTATGAAGCATGGTTTGGCTTCAAACCTCGGGTTAAGCATTTGAGAGTTTTCGGACCAGTCTGTTATGCCTTAGTTCCAAAGGAAAAACAAACTAAGCTTGATGCACGAAGCTTGAAGTGCACAATGATCGGGTATTCTGATGAGAAGAAAGGGTACCGAATTTTGTTGAATGGGAAATTTATTGTAAGCAGAGATGTGATTTTTGATGAAAATGAGAGTAAGAGTGCTGAAGAAGTTGAAAGTCTTCTTCAAAAGTTAGAAACAAAAACTGATAAAAGAAATAGAAATTTACAAAGTCAACCAAATTCACCAAATTGGTATGAACTCGAGTTTCCTTCAGCTGAAGATGATTCATCCAGTCTGTCTTCTTCATCAGCACCATCCGGGTCTTCTAGCAGTTTATCCAACTCTCCTAGCAGCATCAGTTCTTCTGACAATGACTCTCCTCCCCCAGAACCTGCGGTTGATCAACAAACATCAGTTTACATCAACCCTCTTTTTAATGATGTTTATTTTTCACAAGCTCAAACCAGTGAACATCAATTGCCGAAATGGGCAGTTCAAATTTTGAAAGTTGTAAGGCCTAATGAACAGAATAAAATAGGAACAAGGGGATAAAAAAAAAATGAAGACAATTTTGCTTTTATAGCAAATGATTTTACTGAACCTTCTTCTTATCAAGAGGCATTAAAACATAAGGCATGGCAACAGGATATGGTTGATGAATATCAGGTAGTTCAAGACAACAACACTTGGCAACTTGTTGATTGTCCTTAGCATGTTAAACCTATTGGATGAAAATGGGTTTATCGAATTAAGTACAAGAAAAATGGTGATATTGAAAAGTATAAAGCAAGACTTGTTGCTAAAGGTTTTGCACAGCAGGAAGGGATAGATTATGAGGAAATGTTTGCTCATACATCTAAATGGAACACCATCCGACTCACACTTGCCTTAGCAGCTCAACAAGGATGGAAAGTTCATCAAATGGATGTAAAAAGTGCTTTTCTCAACGAAGATTTATAGGAAGAAGTGTACATGACACAACCACCAGGTTTTGAAATTGAGGGACAGGAACATAAAGTCTGCAAACTGATAAAGGCTTTATATGGGTTAAAACAAGATCCCCGAGCTTGGTATGCCAAAATGGATGAATACATTCGAAAAGTTGGTTTTCAACGCAGTGAATCTGATGATACCTTGTATGTATGCCAACAAGGTAAAAATCTGGTGATTTTGGTTATGTATGTAGATGATTTGATTATCACAAGAAACAATGATGATCACATTGCACACGTGAAAAAGGAGTTACATGCAGGTTTTAAGATGACAGATTTGGGGCTACTTCACTACTATCTTGGAGTTGAAGTATTCCAATGTCCACATCAGATCTTCATTTCTTAGAGTAAGTATGCAGCAGAAATTCTTCAACGATTTGAAATGCAGGATTGCAAGCCCGTCCTTACCCCTATGGAACAAAACTGGAAACTTTCAAAATTTTAAGGGGGGGGAAATGGTGAATAGTACTTCTTATCGACAGTTGATTAGTAGCTTGACTTATCTGACAACTACTCGACCATATCTTTCTTATGCTGTCAACATTATTTCTCGATTTATGCAGGAACCACAAGACAACCACTGGAATGCAGCTAAAAGAATTCTTCGTTATATCCAAGGAACAAAATATTTTGGTCTTCTTTACAAAAAGACTAAAATTTTTGTACTTGGTGGATTTACAGATGCCGACTTTGCTGGCAGTATTGACGACAGGGCATCAACCTCAGGTTACTTAATGAACACGGGGTCAACTGCAGTTTCCTGGAGTTGTAAGAAGCAAGCTGTAGTGGCCACTTCTTCAGCAGAAGCGGAGTACATTTTGTAGAAATTTCTTGTTTCCCACCCCGGTTTTCAGTTTCACCTTATTTCTCCTTTTAGTTAAATGCCCTTTCCCATATCCTTACATTCAACAACATAAAAATAATTTTTTACTAAAAACACAAATTTTGGAAAATTCACAGAATGCTGGAAAATACAGAAATAAAAATCAACAAGCTTAAAACAGCCATTCAACACATTTAAACACTGAGATTTTTGGTCAAAATGACCCTGGAAAAACCCCCTACAACTCTTGGGGAAAACCAGTTCGAAAGCTTCTCTTTTATTTTCTGAATATTTCTTTTTACAGTGAAACAGGAAAAACTCAGAAAAAATTCCAGCAACCAATTTACAGACTTATCTCGATTTCCGTGCTTGCACACTGCCTCGGAAATTGTGCCAAATCAACAACAACATAAAACAGAAAATTTACAACACCTTAGGACATCATTAAATGCTGTACGACCACCTCGAGAAGTGTGCCAGAACAACCGTACTTTGCTTTACGGACTGTACAGATTTTGTACAGCAACCTCTCTCGAAATCCGTGCCAAAAATCTGGGCTGTGCTGCTGTCCTCTTCCTTAGGTTTTGTTCCGAAAATGACAGCCACCCTCTTCCTTGGAAAACGTGCCTATTTTTGTGCCTTGAAGTGCATGCTTGCTGTTGTACCCTCTTCCTCGATTTCTATGCCTCCTCACTTGGAAACACTACCTCTCCCTTGCTGTACGGATTTTCTGCCTCGGTATGTGTGCCAATAAACGCTGCTGTACCTTTGCTGAAATCTCTTCACTGCTGCCCTCCTTCTTCTCACTGCTCAGAAAAATCTCCAGCTCTCTTTCTCTCCTTCTCCCAATCTGCTCATGAAAGAATGAATGACCTTTTCTTCCTTTCCCTCCTTTAACCTAACCCTAAGTGACTTTTGGGGAATCCCTAAATCCAATGGCTGAAATAGATTGAGATCTAGGGCTGAGATTAAATGCTCATTTAAATCTCACTTTCTATTTTTTAATTCACCCCACTTTAATAAAGACCCACTTAGTCATTTGTTTCCAAAGTCACTTTTCCTTTCTAATTTTACATTGACTTTATTAAAGTCACTTTAAAATTAGACTTTAGTAACTTTATCACTTAAAGTCACTTTTAAATTAGACTCTAGTAACTTTATCACTTAAAGTCACTTTTAAATTAGATTTGACTTTATAAAAATTATAAAGTCACTTTAGGAGAAAAATTAAATTCTTTTGGACACTTTTCCCTAGGCCAAAGATCAAAGCCTTAGGGAACCACCTGTCCTCCGGTACCAAATTTCAACACTCCCTCTTACCGAGGAAGGTGTTCCTCACTACACCCATCTTGTCTCTGAAGTAGACATGCTTGCCCCGTGGTAAGGCTTTGGTAAGAATATCTGCAACCTGCTCATCAGTGGGAATATACTCAAGCTTCACAGCTCCTTTCTGAACATAGTCTCTGATGAAATGATATTTGACCCCGATATGCTTTGACCTGTCATGAAATACTGGATTCTCCGTGAGTTTAATGCAACTCTGATTATCACAGTAAATCACTGAAGGTCTCAACGGCTGACCAAATAAGCCAAACAACATCTTGCGAAGCCAGATGGCCTCACAAATAGCTAGACTGGCTGCCATATACTCTGCTTCCGCTGAACTCAATGCTACTGACTGCTGCTTCCGGCTGAACCATGACACCACTGCCGAACCCAACCCAAAACAACACCCTGAAGTGCTCTTCCTATCAGAAGCACAACCTGCCCAATCAGAATCAGTGTAACCTGTCAATCTCACTCCATCCCCCTGCTTGTAGTCTAGACCATAATCCACTGTCCCCTGCAAGTACCGCAAAATGTGTTTTGCAGCCACCCAGTGAACCTTCCTAGGCTCACACATAAACTGACTCATCGTGTTGACTGCAAAACAAATATCTGGTCTAGTGTTGACCAAATACATCAAGGAACCACTCAGCTGTCTGTACAATGTGGGATCCACCAACTCGGAATCCGAAGCATGAAGCTTCTTCCAGTTGGTGATCATCGGTGTCGACATGGGTTTACAATCCTCCATGTGGAATTTGCCGATATCCACAATATACTTCCCCTGCCCCAGGAAGAAATGCCCCTCCTCCTGCCACACCTCCAAACCCAAAAAGTAATGCATCAAGTCGATGTCCTTCATCTCAAACTCCGCCGCAAGATCTCTCTTGCAGTGCTCTATGAGTCTCTCTGCACCTGTAATAACTAAGTCATCCACATACAGCACCAGAATGAGAGGCTCCTCACCTATCACAATATAGTAAAGGTTCGGATCTGCCTCACTCTTTGTGAAACCCATCCCCGGCAAGTATGTATCTATCCTGGAGTACCAAGCTCTGGGAGCTTGCTTCAGGCCATAAAGGGCCTTCTTCAGTCTGCACACATGGGACTCCTTCCCATGCACCTCAAAGCCCCGTGGCTGCTCAATGTACACCTCCTCCTGTATGAAGCCATTGAGAAATGCGGTCTTCACATCCATCTGGTGGATCTTCCAACCCATCTCTGCTGCTATCGATATAATGGAGCGGATCGAAGTATATCGAGCCACGGGAGCGAAGGTCTCCTCATAATAAACTCCCTCTACCTGGGAGAACCCTCTAGCCACAAACCTCGCTTTGAATTTCTCAATGCTGCCATCTGCAGCATGCTTTACCTTGTAAAGCCATCTGGAAGTAACCACGGATTTGCCCTCAGGCCTCGGCACCACCTCCCAAACATCATTCTTCATGATAGAAGAATAGTCCTCCTGCATGGCCTCTCTCCAGACCTGCTGGCTAGCTGCCTCCTCATAGCTAGAAGGCTCAGAGTCAAGGATGCTGGTAGCCATTGCCATATAGCTACAAAACCTCTCAGGTGGTCTGCTCTCTCTGACCAGCCTCTTAGGCTCAGCAACAGATGTGGCATCTCTCAAGGTGTCCTGAAGCCACTTGGGCTTCCTCTTCCCTGAGCACACTTCTCCAATCGGGAGAATGAAACTCTCCCTCTCATCATCATCAAGAGCCCTCGAACCCCCGACCGCCCCACCGCCGTCCTCCTCGCCCGCACTCGAACTCGTAGAAGCCGAAGTACCATGTGAACCGTCCACCGCGACCTTAGTGAATCGGCTTCCGCGATCGCTTCTCGCACGCCCGAAGCACCACCCTCTCGACTTCGTGAGCGACCGGCCATCGACGCGACTTGGACATCGTCGAGGATGTACCTCCGGGCCCCTCCCCGATCCCTCGCCCACCGGATCCTCGTGACCGACTCGCCGGCCGCCGAGGGTCCGTCGATCCAGACACGAACTCGTGACCTCCTGTGGCCAAAGGCTCCGTCCTCCTCGAATCTCACATCCCGCCTGATAACAACTTTCCTCGAAGCAGGAATATAGATCCGAAAGGCCTTCGAGGTCTCACTATAGCACACAAGGACAACCTTCTATGTGGTGGGCTCTATCTTGGTCCTCTTCTCGTTGGGTACGTAGGAGTATGCAATACACCCAAGGATACGGAAGTGACCAACATCAGTTTTCTTCCTAGAAAAAGCCTCCTCTGGAGTCACATGCCCCAAGGCACGGCGTAACCTATGTTCTCACAAATAAAACGTAGTGTTGCTAGGTGCAATGTTTCAAAAACTGGACCTGGCCAAATACTGTGTCGAGGTAACAGACTCTTAATGACTCCTACGACTGTGTTTCAATGACCTTGCACGACTCTGTCTTTGTAAAAAATACATTAAATATTAATTTTTTTGTACAAAAACATAAATTTAAAGATTTTTATTCATGTTTCCAAACACAAAGCATTACAATATAGACAAAAGACAACATATGATAAAAGTAGGCTCATGAATATATCCATTATATCAAAATTGCACCTAGTGCACTGTCCAAGGACCAATACATGATGATGATATAGAGATCAAAACAAAAAACATAACTAAGGAGGCTCTAAATGGCCTCTACAACAAAACATGAATAGTCACTAGTAACTAGTAACTACTGGCATGTACTTGGTATGTGAAAACAATTTTCATATTTTTTGAATATTTGTTTTAAGAAGCTACTGTGTCCATGTTCCATTGTGTTGTACTGCAAGCAGCTGACTGAAATATCATATCGTGCATGTTAACTTATTGTAGAGAACAGGAATCTATTGATGTAGATCTCATCTCACTGTCATATTGAATGAATATAATCTGGTACCCCCACAAAATATTGCACATTGGTATGTGATTGAAAAATCAGAGGACATCATAAAAACATCTTTTTGATAAATTAAGCTAGACCCTTAAGCTACAAAAGCTAAATCTTAACTTGTACATATAGTGATCAGTAACTTATTGATGAGTGTTATCAAGCATCTGAATGATCCGGTAGTAAGTACGACATAAATGGTATTGTCAGCAATTTTTTTTGTATGTGAATGTTTCAGATAGAGAAAGAAAGAGTTCTTAAATAACAAGATCCTGCATAGAGGGCTTAAAACTACAGGGATTCAATTAAATAACAAGATGGCTGGAATGGTGTCAAAAAGGGTTTGGTTTGAGTTTTGGCAGAAGTCCCAAGGGGAAGTAATGCACTTTATTCGCCCTGTCAATAATGAATTAATAAGAGAGGACAAAAATAACTGAGAAGAATAGTCACCACAGTCAATATGCCTTTAAGGTTTGTATTTTCTGGGCTTTCAGGAAAGCAAGAGTATAAAAGGAGATGGGAGAATAGTGAAGGATACTCTAGGACATTAAATTTGGCATAATCTATTCTTAGTTTTTAATTCTGGCATCGTATATGTCTCCTTGGGTATCTCATAAGTAGGAAGAAATTCTTCTATTATCAACCTCTAATAAAGAGAAAACATAGCTAGACCTCTTGTCAAAGGGCAAACACAAGTATTACTGATATTTTCTGTTGATTTAAAATTCATAATCATCAAAATTATCAATGTTCCTGGCATAATTATTTATTTTGTCAAAATATTTATTGTATTTTTGTAACCCTCCTGTAGCAACTTATTTGAAATTTGTTGGCTTTACAAGTTCACAACTGAGTGGTACAATTTACGAGATTCTTAGTTCAAGAATTGGAAGGAATGCCACTACCGAGACATGAAACACCATGGACCATTTGATAAGGGTATTTGGACAGCTACCAGGGGCTTAGACAAGCTAAAAAAACCCTAATAGCGAATTAAATTTCATTTTCAAGTCCACAAAATCGGAAAAAATGGGCCCACCGGCCGGCGGTTATGACCAGGCCTGGTTGAATCGGGCTCGGCCTGGTCGGTCGGTTTATTACCGAGCCTACGAGCCACACAAAACCGGCCGGGCCGCAGAATAAACCGGGCCACCGTCGAGCGAACCGGCTCGGACCCGGGCCGCCCCATCGTCTTGGCCGACCAGTTCGGCCTGCTTCTTGGGCTGTGTCGCGTTTTTGTATCGTAGGCTGGTGCCTCTGCCCACAAAAACAATGGCAACCCCCGATCATGTAACATGGCTTTGGCAGCCCCTCCGATGGATCTGTTCTTCCTCTCCGCAACCCCGTTTTGCTGGGGGTTGTAAGGAACAGTGAACTCCCTCCTAATGCCTGCCTCCGAACAATAGTCAACAAACTCTCCAAGGGTGTACTCTCCCCCATTGTCCGACCTCAGGGACTTGATCTTCCGACCTGTCTGTGTCTCCACAAGAGCTCTGAACTCCTGAAACCGCTCGAAGACCTCACTCTTGGTCTTCAAGAAATAAATCCAGGTCCTCCTGGAGTGATCATCAATGAATAAAACATAGTACTCATATCCACTCAAGGAAACATGAGACATCCGACCGCTCACATCGAAATGAATCAAATCAAGTATCCCAGTTGCTCTGCTGTCACTGCTGGGAAAAGGGGATTTGGCAAACTTGCCCATCGCACATCCTCTGCAAGTATCAAAGTGATCAGTACTGAAATCTGGCACACCTGTAGTGATCTCCCGCAAAGTCCTCAAGGCTCCATGATACATATGCCCCATTCTGCGGTGCCAAATCTCACACAGCTCAGAACTGCTAGCTCTGCTGTCGGTACTACTGCTCAATGCCAAAGGGGCTGAAATGCAAACTTGTACACCTTTGCATGGCGTACACCTATCACTCTAGTTGAATCAGCTGGAGCGCCCCTGGGATATATCAGCACCTGTCCTCCCTTGAACGATATCTCATATCCTATGTCCTCCAAAGCTGAGACGGATATGAGGTTCTTCCTCATCCCTGGCACATAAAGAACATCTGACACCTTCAAGGGAGGTTTGGGTTCCCTATGAAATGTCAGTGTTCCCACACCGACTGCTCTAACAACTCTGTCATCACCGAGTACTACCTCTATATCAGTGCCACTCTCTAAGAACTCTGAGAAGTACTCACGGACTCCTGTCATATGACGTGAAGCCCCACTGTCCACATACCAGATACCCAAAGATGCTCCACTAATTGAGGGAAATGCATGCTCCCTCTGAACCTCTGTGGCAAGTAATCCTGCACTAGAGGACTCACACGCAATGAACCCAAACTCCTGGTCAAAGCGATCTGCAAAGTCCTCAACCTCTGCTGATGCTGCCATGCTCTGGTTCTTCCCCTTCTTCTTCTTCTTCTCCGGACACACAACTGCATAGTGTCCCATCTTCTAACAATTCCAACACTTCACCTTGGAATAGTCCTTCTGTGTGTTACCCTGTTTACCTTTACCTTTGCCTTTGCCCCCACCACTGCTTGTGGAAGCTTGCTTCTTTCCTTTGCTTTTCTTGCCTCCTGCCAACAGTGCTACATCCTCATCCTGCTCAACTGGCTTGGCTGCCCCAAGCTGACCTTTCCTGATCTCTGTCTGAATGCAATCATCCCAAAACCTCTCCCCTGTGGGAAGGGTCTCACGTGCACAAACCCCATCAGCAAAGTTCATCCATGAACTGGGGAGGCCATTCACTGCAATCCGCACCAACTCAGTGGGTGGAATGACCTCTCCAATCGCTGCCAACTCATCTCTCACATTAGTAATCTTTGTGAGATATCCAGCTGCACTATCAGCCTTACCCATCTTAATGGTTTTCAGCTTCTCCTTCAGGACCATTTTCCGGTTCTCATTGGTACTTTGGTAGAGATTGGACAATGTTGTCCACATCTCATGAGCATTTATCTTTCCTCTCACATGAGGAATGCAATGGTCTTTGATTCCGTCTAGAATCAGTCTCTTACCCTTGTTGTTCTTCCTATTATATGCTTCCAAATGAGTAGCATCAGTAGGCACATTAACAGGCTGTTGTGTGGTATGCACCATGATGTCCCAGACTTCTGCCTCCTCAAAGATACTCTGCATTCTCTCCTTCCAAACGCTATAATTGGTATGCCCATCCAACCTATCCTCCACCCTCAATCCCAATGACATCCTGCTGTCCTAAAACTGAAAAATAGCACTGTTGTAGTAAAGATAAAAAATTCTGTGTGAAAAATCAGCTTGCTGGAATTTTTTGAGTGAAAAATCAGCAGACTGTATTTTTCTTCTTGCTATCCCAAACTACACTTTCAGCACCCAAGCTCTGATACCATGTAGAAATTTCATGTTTTCCCACCCCGGTTTTCAGTTTCACCTTATTTCTCCTTTTAGTTAAATGCCCTTTCCCATATCCTTACATTCAACAACAGAAAAATAATTTTTGCTGAAAACACAAATTCTGGAAAATTTACAGAATGCTGGAAAATGCAGAAATAAAAATCAGCAAGCTCAAAACAGCCATTCAACACATTTAAACACTGAGATTTTTGGTCAACATGACCCTGGAAAAACCCCCTACAACTCTTGGGGAAAACCAGTTCGAAAGCTTCTCTTTTATTTTCTGAATATTGCTTTTTACAGTGAAACAGGAAAAACTCAGAAAAAATTCCAGCAACCAATTTACAGACTTATCTCGATTTCCGTGTTTGCACACCGCCTCGGAAATTGTGCCAAATCAACAACAACAGAAAACAGAAAATTTACAGCACCTTAGGACAACATTAAATGTTGTACGACCACCTTGGGAAGCGTGTCGGAACAACTATACTTTGCTGTATGGACTGTATAGATTTTGTACAGCAACCTCTCTCGAAATCCGTGCCAAAAATCTGGGCTGTGTTGCTGTCCTCTTCCTCGGTTTTTGTGCCGAAAATGACAGCCACCCTCTTCCTTGGAAAACGTGCATGATTTTTGTGCCTAGAAGTGCGTGCTTACTGTTGTACCCTCTTCCTCGATTTCTGTGCCTCCTCACTTGGAAACACTACCTCTCCTTTGCTATACGGATTTTCTGCCTCGGTATGTGTGCCAATAAATGTTGCTGTACCTTTGCTGAAATCTCTTCATTGCTGCCCTCTTTCTTTTCACTGCTCAGAAAAATCTCCAGCTCTCTTTCTCTCCTTCTCCCAATCTGCTCATGAAAGAATGAATGACCTTTTCCCTCATTTTTCTCCTTTAACCTAACCCTAAGTGACTTTTGGGGAATCCCTAAATCCAATGGCTGAAATAGATTGAGATCTAGGGCTGAGATTAAATGCTCATTTAAATCTCACTTTCTATTTTTTAATTCACCCACTTTAATAAAGACCCACTTAGTCATTTATTTCCAAAGTCACTTTTCCTTTCTAATTTTACATTGATTTTATTAAAGTCACTTTAAAATTAGACTTTAGTAACTTTATCACTTAAAGTCACTTTTAAATTAGATTTGACTTTATAAAATTATAAAGTCAATTTAGGAGAAAATTAAAATCTTTTGGACACTTTTCCCTAGGCCAAAGATCAAAGCCTTAGGGAACCACTTGTCCTTTGGTAACCAAATTTCAACATATGTATTAAATTAATCATTATTACTATTGATTATAATTTTTATATATTTTATTCATAACAATGTGTAGTTTGTATAACACATGATAATGCTAGCAAGAAGGGTCTAACAAATCAAAACTCTAATTTTCAATTTTTGATAATGCTAACAAGATAGCTTTGAGATAATACATAGATAATCATATATAGCATACAAAAGATAGATGTATCAAGAATACTTTAATTAGATCAACCCCATCCAACTCTAGATGAAGAGTCCTCTTAGAATAGTATGATACATAGACTATAGCATGTTCTCAAACAACGTACAATATTCATTCGCCATTGTAACTAGATGGGAATTTTTAGATTTTAATGCAAATTACAAAGGAGATGATAGGTTGATCATGATGTAGAGTTCAATTGATAAGAATGTAGACCCATTTTTTGGCATGTAGACCCAATATTGCACGAAGCGGGGACGTTTTTTGGAAGCGAAGTGTCCTGGAAGCTCTCTCTCTCTCTCTCTCTCTCTCTCTCTCTCTCTATATATATATATATATATATATATATATGTCTTTGGATTTATATTCAAAAAAACATCCAGAGTGGAATATTAGTTGCAAAATATATCAAAATATGCATATTGTACACAAATCAAGATAGAAATGACATTCACATTAATGATTAATTATTCAAGTACCAACCATCTAAAATCTAGATTACTCTCCTGTTGCCTAGCCTTTGCCTCTACAATTCTCTAGGGATATTAGTCAACCTTGCCCAATTTTGATAAAACGGCCTAATCCAAGCCCTGTAATATGGTAAAAAAGCTTAGCATGCACGGTCAATTATTTTGACTTGAGTGATGGGTACGTTTTTTATAAGGCCATGACAAAGGAGTTCAACAATTAATGCCACCAACATTTGGGTACATATAGGGCTTACTACTCGTTATTAAATTCAATTCAGATACCCTCATACATGATATAATCTAATGAAATGCCACAATCCCATTGATCCTGAAATCCTAAAAACTATTTGGTCTGTTGAATTTTGAATGGAATATGAAATTCTATTTTCTCCATATGAATTTCGATGAGGTTGGAACCACTCTCAAACATCCTGAGTCATTTCATGGCAATGTTAAAAATTTAAGTAAAAGGATGAAAATGACATTACCATTAGGGAGTGTTGAAAAACGTACCAAGGAGGTGTTTCCTAGTGCTTTTTGCCTTAGCCAAGGAAAACAAGTGAACCCACCTTTTTAGTGTGACTTTATGTGGTTATTAAAGTAATGTGACATTTTGGTCACTTTATAACGTTCTAAATGTGAAAATTTCAACTTGAAATTCTACTGCATTATCTAATGTTATTCCTTCTACTTATTATTCAGAAATAAGTTATTTGTAGAAATAACTTCAGTAAATATCGAAATAAATTCAAATGCAAAATTCACCATATAATTATTGAGAAAAACAATAAGGAAAATACAAGCACATGAATGACACAGATATTTTGGACAATTGTCCCTGGAAAAACTCAATTCGGGAAAACCGGTGCAACAGATGAGGGTTTGTATTATTCAGCAAAATCTTCTTGTACAATTTACAATCAGCGGTGACAAAGAGAAATTCCCTATGAAAAAACTGGAGAAATTCCTCACAAAATATTCAGATGAGAAATGACCCTGGAAGAACCTTCCTGAGGCTCTTGCGTCATCACTGCGCTGGCTCTGAGTGGGGACTGCGCAGAACTGCGTCACCGTTCTATGTTGCTCCCTCCCAACCTCTGTGTTGTCTCTTCCTGGCACTGTGTCACCTACTCCTGCACCCCAGATTGTTGTTGAACCCTCTCTACCTGTCCTCCACCTACTACTCTCCCTCTAAGTCGATTTTCTCTTGAAGAACTTCGACCACTGAGAAAATCGATTTACTTGGGCAACTTAGTATCTGCATTGGTGTGCTTTCAAATGACCGTCGAGTCTTCTTTTATAATCATCTCGTTGAGATATCAATGACCGAGATTAGATCTCTAACCAACGGCTAAGATCATATCTTGAAGATTCACACTTTGTTTTATTGATGCCCTTTAATTATTTAATTTCCCTAAGTTTAGACTTAGGGTTACCATTAGAATAATTAATTATTTTAATAGAACATGTTCCGAGTGGAATTTCCACAAACGATTTATGGGTTCTTTAGAATACATGTGTCTAAGCCTCTCCACAAAACTTGGGACTTAGAGCACTTCTGATGCTACTAAAAATCAACACTCCCTGTTCGCGAGGAAGGTGCTCTAACAATGTGCCTACTGCATATTGCTTCTGATCCTGAAGCATCTTCTGCGTTGTTGATATCTGAAAACTTGTCCATCAACCATTGCGATGTTGCTGCTACTGTATTGCTGCCCATGACATTGCCACTGCCACTGTTGCATTCGTACTACAACTCCCTCTTAAAGTGTTTCTTCATCTGTTACTGAAACAGATTCTCAATCATCCCCATATTTTCCTTGAAATAAACAAACTTTGTTCTCCCTAGGGCCTTGGGGAGAATGTCTGCTACCTGTTCTCATGTGGGAATGTACTATAACCATACTGCTCCCTGCTGAACACAGTCTCTGATAAAATGACACCTGATGTCGATGTGTTTCGATCGATCATGAAAAACTGGATTCTCAAAGAGCTTGATGCAACTCTGATTATCACATAGAATATTGGTCGCCTCCATATTCCTTTTGAATAAATTCATTAGCAGTTTTCTAAGCCATATAGCCTCACACGAAGTTGTGTTGGCTGCCATATACTCTGCTTCAGTTGTGCTCAGTGCTACGGACTTCTGCTTCTTACTGCACCAGGAAGTCATACCTAATCCAATGTTGAAGCAGCACCCTGTGGTACTTTTCCGATCCACCAAACTTCCTACCCAATCTGCATCTGTGAATCCACGCAGAATGATGTCATCGCCTTGGGTGTATTTTAATCCATATCTGACTGTTCCTCGGATATATCAGAGAACGTGCTTAGCTACTACCCAGTGTGCCCTCTTTGTTTCTATCATGAACTGACTGAGGGAGTTAACAGCGTAGAAAACGTCTGGCCTGGTGTTGACCAAATACATGAGAGATCCTATGAATTGCCTGTACAAGGTGGGGTTCACTTCTTTATCTTCATACGCATCAATTTTCTTCCAATTGGTGATCAATGGAGTAGCCATGGGTCTACAATCTTGCATTCTAAATCTCTTTAGAATCTTTGTAGCGTATCTTCCTTGCCCAAGGAAGATTTCTCCCTTCTGTTTCCAAACTTCCAATCCCAAAAAATAGTGCATCAGCCCCAAATCCTTCATGTCGAATTCCTCTGCTAGGTTCCTCTTGCAGTCTTTGATAAGCCTAGATGATCCTGTCAGAAATAAATCATCTACATAGAATACCAAAATCAATGGCTCATTCTCTACTGTGAGATAGTAGATATTGGGATCAGAGTCACTCTTCACAAATCCCATCTGCTGCAAGTAACCATTAATTCGACCATACCATGCTCTCGATGCTTGTTTGTGTCCATGCAAGGCTTTCTTTAGTATGCATACATGAGTTTTCTTCTCATGCGTCTCGAAGCCTTCTGGCTATTCGATGTAAACCTCTTCTTCTATCACCACGTTCAAGAATACAATCTTCACGTCCATCTGGTGAATCTCCCATCCCATGTGCTCTTCAAGGGATATAATGGATCTAATAGAGGTATATTTGGCTATAGGGGCGAAGGTTACTTCATAGTCAATTCCTTCTTTCTAGGCATACCCCTTAGCCACAAACCTAGCCTTGTACTTCTTTACGCTTCCATCTGCAACATACTTAATCTTGTAGATCCATCTGGAACCTACAACTAACTTGTCCTTTGGTTTAGGTACGACTTCCCAGACATGATAGAGTTGTACTCCTCTACCATAGCATCCACCCAAACTTGGTTCTGAATTGCTTCTTGAACGTTAGAGGGTTCATCAACCTGTGCTACCAATGCTTAGTATCTATCAAGTTGTCTACGCTTCCTTTTCTCGATTCTAAGAGCTCTAACAAACTCTTCTGCGTCCCTTAGCGTCTGGCGTGCCTCTGTTGATTCTGCTACGAGTAGTGGTTGGCTTAGTCATCTCATCCTCCTGTTGTCCCATCAACTACGAGCTATCTGGATTTTCTTCTCTCGAAGAAATACTGGTATTAGTCACAATGCTAGATCATGATGGTTGTCCACTTGCTGAATCCTCCCCTAGTTGTCGTTGGACAAGAGGCACATCCTCAGACTGTTCTTCGGTAGGCATTTCACAAGATTTTCTGAAGGCTCGATTCTCAATGAATTTCACATCCCTCCTCACTACTATTTTCCTGTTACCTAGAATGTAGATTCTATAAGCCTTGGATGTCTCACCGAAGGTTACTTGGAAGCGGAGCGAGAGCGCGAGCGGAGTGGGAGCCAAGCGCGGGAGCGCCATTTTAAAGCTTCCGGTCCGAGCGGCTGAGCGTTTATATATATATATATATATATAAAATATATATATATATATATTTTATATATTTTATATTTTGATGCATATATGTCAACAAAAACATGTAGAATGATGAATTAGACATAAAAAACATAAAAACATAGATTGAATCATATAACATCAATCATCTAGAAGTTATAATCTTCATCAACCACGCCCACGAGTTGGAAGCAGAGAACATATTGACTCTTGAGTCTCGCAAATCATCAATCCGAAGGTTTCAAGCTTTCAAAATTCAATATATAACATTTATCATCATTGATATATAACATTTATCATCATTGATTTCAAATTTCAATATCTAACATTTATCATCATTGATTTCAAATTTCAATATCTAACATTTATCATCATTGATTCATTGATTTCAAAATTCAATTACAATATACATTTATCATCATTGATTCATTGATTTCAAAATTCAATTACAATATACATTTATCATCATTGATATTATATAACATTTATCATCATTGATTCATTGATCACCATATAACTTTCATGAAGCATCATATTCATAATTCATAATGACTTGTAAACAGTGAACTTATAAATGCCAACTTCAAAGTTTCACCTTTCAAATTCAAACTTCAAACTTAAATTGTCATTAAATATATGAAAGAGTCAAGTTTCAACTGTTCAACTGTCAACAACAAATAGAAAAGACTAGTAAACAACAAATCTATTTTATCCACTGGCTGGCCCCTTGCCACGCCCACGAGAAATGTCTAATTTTTGTGAGCCACGAGGAAATGTTGGTCTTCTAGTACTCTCAGGAGTACCACGACCACGACTAGAAGGTGGAGGCTGGATCTGCAAAGGAACAACAATGTGATATCGAGGAGTGGCACTGGCACTGGCACCCGCACTGCTACCAGTAGATGGTGGGACTGGCCCTGTGTGTGGCGGTGCTGCTGATGCTTCATCATCATCCCTATAAAGTTCTGCTTCCAATTCTTCCAGATGTAACGTGCCGTCCTCCAAATTATCATCCTCTGGGTTGTTGTCCCAGACTCTGTATGATTGATCCTCATTTGTCCGATCACAGTAATGGCTCAACAACCTCAAGTTGTAATGCACATAAACCAAGCTTTCAGCTCGGTTTTCATTCAGCCTGTTTCTTCTCACATTGTGTATGAAGCTGTAGGTGCTCCAACACCTCTCTGCAGAAGAAGTGTTCACAACCCGTGAGAGAACTTTTTTAGCCAACTTTGGCAAAAGTCCCATGCCGCCATATGCTTCCCACCATGTGAGAGCATCAAATCTGTCCCTGTCTTCCATTGCATGGAAAGAACCAAAGTTAGCAGTGCAACTGAAGTATTTGCCTAATTCAAGGCGCAATCTAGCACACTCTTCCCCGTCAGGTACCAATTTGTCCAATGCCTTCATGTACCCCTCTTGTACCTCTGGATCTGTGTGAGGTTTCACCCTAACCCCACCTCCAGGTGCAGGTTGGCCCAACCAAGATGGAGAGTAATATTTTGGCGTAAGGATATATGCCAAAGCATGTAGTAGAACATTGAGTTTATTCCACCGTGCACACACACAGTCATGAATCATAGCATACAAGTTGGGATCATTATCCTTAACAATATCTTTTATTTGCCCCAACATGCTATCCATCTGCTCATAAACCTCTCCAATCACTGGTTTATCAGTATCTGCAAAGCAAATCATGTTATAAATGGGCTTGGTAAAATTCACAATTTCCCTCATACGTGCCCAAAACAGAGGGTCAAGGGCGGTCTCCTCCACATGTTCAAAACCTTGCCTGTCAACTATTGTTGCCGCCCTGTCCTTTAATAGCTGCCAGTGTGGGCTTGATACCATTGCAGCCAATGACTCTCTTACCTTCAAAAGGCACCTGAAGGTGAGGTAATAGCTAGCAAATCTAGTTTTTCCTATTTTCAACAACTCCAATTTGGAGTGAGTACGGAAAAGCCCATGGGTATTGCTATTATTTGTAATAAATTTGATCATTTTTTTACCTCTCTTGTACAAATCACCAAGCCATTTGAATTGAGGTTGTTTGTTTTTGATGATATCATGCATCAAAAGGTTCATTGTGTGAACCAAACACCCAGACCAAAAAATGTTGGGGTATCTATCCTCAATAATTGCTCCTGCTGCCTTACAGTTAGCAGCATTATCAGTGATGACATGTATGACATTATATGGCCCAGTCTTTTCAATTATATCAAGTAATGGTTCTGCAATGTTAATGCCAGTTTTGAATTTGTCTGAATAATCATATGCTGCCAGGAAGATTGCACCACTAACCGACACAGCCAAAACACTTATCAATGGTTTTCCTTTTACATTGGTCCATCCATCAAAGACAATGGACAACCCATGCTCATTCCACGAACTTGTCATTCTAGCCAAAGAATGGTTTATTTTAGCTTTTTCATGATCAAGACCCACGGTTCTGGCCTTGTCATACCCAGGGCTTTTGTATCCTTTGGGGGCATCATTAATGGCAGAAACCATTTCATGCCAATAAGGTGAGCGAAGAACATTGAATGGCACCCCACATGCATATAGAAATCGGTAAACTTTTGAATCCACATCATTCCTACACCCTTCGTCTAGGAAATCGGATATGGTTCTACGCCTTAATCCAGTGCCACTACTTCCAAAACCACTGGCATGGATGGAAGTTGAACTTGTTTGTCCATGATGTGTTGGGCTTGAATCAACAAAACCCCTAGATCTTTTAGATGATCTCTGTAGGGCAACCCCCTCTTCCTTCCTATATATCTCTCTCTGTGGTGCTGGCACAAAAGCACAAACTTTGATTCCAAGATTTTTAGTTCCATCCTCTGGCATTATCCCACAAAGGTGCCTTCTCAGACGAGTGTATGAACCATGGTATTGTTTATTGCAATGGGGGCAAATAAATTTAGTGGTTCCACCACCTTTCCCTCCTTCCATTTTCTGAACATATTTCCACAAAGGAGTTTGGTCTTGTTTAGATGGGGAATCTATGTTCTCAGGTTCTTCACTCCCCACTTCCTTCTCAGCATAATCCTCCTCCTCTTCAGGATTTTCTTCAGATCCACCATAACCCTCCTCTTCATTCTCCTCTTCTCTGATTTGCCTCTTTCTTCTAGCACTCTCCAACACCATTATCACAAAGAAAGGAACCAACATGAGGAAAATCCCTAGCCATATAGCCATGATGGAAACAAGTTTCAAGTTTCTAGCCTACAAAACAAATGGAAAAATGCCAAATGGGAATAGGAAATGCAACATAGAAAAAAAACAATTCATTTTTTAAGTTTTAAATCCAATAAAATGCAACATTCAAGAAAAATTCAAGTTTTCATTTTTAAACAATTTAACAATCTACAAATTCATCCTAGAAAATACTAAATTGGATTAGAAGACCTACCTCTTTCTTGCAATTCCCCTGTTGCCTTGCTCCTTGCTCTCCTTCCTTGGCACTTGCTCTCCTTCAACTCTTGCTCTCGCTCTCCTTCAACTCTTGCTCTCGCTCTCTCAACAGTGAACAAATGATAAAAACTAAAATGAAACTTCCCCCCCCCCTTTTAAACAATTTGATTTTTCCCCTAAAAAAATTTCCGCGCGGCGGGAAACGTTTTTTTTTCCTCGAAGGAGTTGACCGGCCTCGATCGCTTCGCCGCTTAAAACACTCCGGAAGGCGAATACTCAAGCGCTCGTGAGCGTTCGTCTAAGCGTCAAACGCCCCGAAAAGGCAGAGGCCTGGGAAGGGGCCTCAAAACGCTTCCCCGTAGCCGCGGAGCCGCCAAGCCTGCCGCTCTAAAACGTCCGCACTTGGCACGTTTCGAAACGGAACGAAGGGGGGTTTGAAGTTTCCCCGCAACCCAGTCTCACTCTATCCCATGAGATACCCTTTCTCAATAGTCTAATCTAGTTTGCTACATTTCTCATCTAGAACATGACAATATGCCACGTTCCCAAAGATCCTAAGGTGACTTGCCTCCGGCTTCAGCCCTGTGAATACACTCTCGGGCGTTGTCTTTCCCAATGCTCTGTGTGGGGTCCTATTCTAGATATATACAGCTGTGTTGCATGCTTCTGCCCACAGAAATCTAGGAAAATCCTGGTCATACAACATTGCATTTGCTGCCCCAACCATAGTCTTGTTCCTCCGTTCTGTGACTCCATTCTGCTCCAGATTGTAAGGAGTTGTCCATTCTCTTTTGATGTCTTCCCTTGCGCAGAAATCGGTGAATTCCTTATCAGTGTATTAACCTCTGTTATCTAAACGTAACACTTTCATTTTCTTCCCAATCAGGGTTTCTACCAAAGCTTTGAGTTCTTTGAATCGATCAAGGACCTCATCCTTGGTCTTCAAGAAGTAAATCCAAGTCTTCCTGGAATGGTCATCTATTAAAATAACAAAATATTCACTTCCACCAAGAGCTCTGATGGACATTGGTCCGTAGATATTAGAGTGTATTAACCCCAATACACTTTTCGCCCTATTGTTGCTCCTGGAATATGTTGCTTTAGCATATTTTGCTAAAACGCACCCTCTACACAAGTCATCATGTTTGGTACTAAGAACTGGAACTCTCGTAACTGTTTCTCTGAGCATTCTCATAGCTCCATGGTGTAGATGCCCACCATAATTCATTCAGATCTTATTCGCCGCTTAGATTGTTGCCTATCAGTGCCATTGGAGATTCGAGTTGCAACTTGTATAAAATGTTTCTTCGAGTTCCAATCTGAGCCTTCTTCTTCCAGCTTGGATGCTTGACATAGAATTTTCTTCCAATAAAGTATATGTCATATCCCTTGTCCTTCAATTGAGAAACTGAAAGTAAATTCATTCCCATACCTGGCACATGCAGCACATTAGTGGCTCATAGACTCTCTCCTGCTTCTATCTGAAATGCTATGGTCGCTTTTCCTACAAGGGTACATTTTGACTTGTTTCCCATAGTACTTTGGAAGTCCATCCGTTCTTCTTTATAGCTAGAGAAATGATCTCTTTCTCCAGTCATATGGGCTGAAGCCCCGCTATCAATATACCAATCATCTGATGATGCAGTTTTAGATAAGCACACACATTCCTTTTCCAGCCTAGAGGCCAACTCCGACAAAAATCGATCTTCCATCTTCTCCGTGCTTTTCCCTTCCCGCACAATTTCTGCAAAAGAAATGTGTAAGCCCTTGGGTGTACGATTTTCTGCGAAGGTAGCACCACGAATCCCCTTTGGCGTCATCCCTCCTGCTTCCTTGCCTAAACTTGCTCTGGTACCATGAGAAATTTTAATTTGAAATTCTATTGCATTATCCGATGTTATTCCTTCTACTTATTATTCAGAAATAAGTTATTTGCACAAATCTCTTCAGTAAATATCAAAATAAATTCGAATGCAGACTTTTACTATATAATTACTAAGAAAAACAATAAGGAAAATACTAGCACATGAATGATAGATATTTTGGACAACTGTCCCCGAAAAAGCTCAATTCGGGAAAACTGGTGCAGCAGATGAGGGTTTGTATTATTTGTTGAGATTTTTGAGTATTGGGGTAGCATAGGATGTGCTCTAGCTCCCAAACTTTGTGAAGGGACTAGAGTACTTGAGATCTCCAAGACCCAGAAAGGGATTTGAGAAATTTCATCATGTTTAAGAGATAATTAATTAATTAATCTTTTTAATTAAGGACCCTAAGTCTAACTGAGGAAAATTAAAAGATTAAAGGAAATTAATTTAAACAGGTGATGAAAATGACTTAAATCACACGAATCAAGCTTTCTTTTAATCTTAGTCGTCGATTCAAGATTAGATCGCAGTCATTGGTTTCCCAACGAGAACAGTATAAAGGAAAGGCTTGGGGTCAGTTGGAGAACACACAATGGCAGAGCACTGAGACTAAGCTGGAATTCTAGGGTGTGGTTTGCTAAGAATTTCCAGAAAGTGATTCAATTACAGCGAGGGGTAATATTGGCAGGAGGGATGATCTGATCCTAGGCCAAGAGTGCAACAAGAGGCGGAGAAGAAGTAGACTAAGCAGCAGTGGAGCAGCGCAGAGGCTTCAGGTGCTACGCAGAGCCTATGCAGGCCCAGAAAGGGCAGCATAGAGGCAGTAGGAGGCCAGCAGGACTAACACAGGGCCCGCCAGGGCAACGCAGGGGCAGCGTAACCCAGTCTGGGGTGACGCAGGCCCTTCCTGAGCAGCGCAGGGGCTGACGCAGAGGGCTTCAGAGCAGTGCTGGTTTTTCTGAAGACATAAAAATGTTGAGCTCTGTAAATCGCATTTCAGGGTGTGAATCAGTCAATTAATCTGTCTTCGGAACAGACGTATTGGTGCAAATTGTTTATTTCTCTGTCGGGTTAACCAGTTTGGTGCCCAGATTTGTTGTACTCAAATTCTACTTAATAATAAAATCCTCCATCAACCAGAAGACCGGTTTTCCCGCATTGGGTTTTTCCGTGGACAGTTGTCCAGAAAATTCTGTGTCACTTTGTCATTGTGCATGTTTTCAAGTTAGATCTGTATCTGTGAAGGCTGTTAATTTGTTTACTTCAATGTTAATGTTGAATATTTCAGATTTATAACCTGTCTAAGTAGGAGAAGTAAATCAAGATTTAATAGTAGGGTTTCTACATAAGTAATATTCAAAAACTTTCACATGGTATCAGAGCGATTGCAGAACTAGCCTGGATCACCAACAAGAAGACTGAAGAATCCTTGTTGCAGAAAGCAGCAGCGACCGCAGAAATTCGGACCAAAGAAGGCAGCGTCATAGCAAAGAGAAGAGGAGTCACGTAGAGGACGGAGTGACACAGTCTCCACGCAGGCCCACGTACTTACTGCGCAGAGGTAGCGCAGAAGCTGTGCTGGGACTGTCTACTCACGCAGAGGCCAGATAGGGTGATGCAGTCCTGAAGTTGTTTACTGATTCAGAGTCCCGGAATTCGTGTTGCAAACCTTTAGTCATTGTTGGTGGGGTTAAAATTCTGTCGGTGTTGAAATTAGCCTAAGTGAAGTTGATAAAGAGCAGAAGGAGAATAGCTTCTCAGAAGATTTCCAACCAAAGCAATCTGCAGATCGATCAAAGGATCGAAGAGAGATGATTCGTTGTGATTGGCAGACTTCCAAGAGAGGGAGTCAGTTGTCAGAGGGAGCGGAGGGTGCCTTTCTCGCCAAGGACCCTAGATCCAAGTCTCTCTCATCGAGAGGAGGATTCGTTTCGACATAGTAAAAAAAAAAAAGAGCAATGGCCCCTCAAGGATTATGTGATTAGGATAGGTTGGATGGCCTGTCCAACTTTGCAGTATGGAAGGCCAAAATCCTGGTAGTCATGGAGGCATACGACTTTAGAGAGCATGCAGAGAAAGTCCTAGCCATGCCGACTAATGCGGATCTCCTGAAGAAGCATGAAGAAGCAACAGCACATGCCAAGCGCTTCATAATGGATGGGGTTAAGGATCATGTGGTACCACACATAGCCGAGAAGAAGACGACTAATGAGATGTGGAAAGCCTTAACCACCCTATATGAAGGAAGATCCGTCCAGAGGAGGAAGCTTCTGGAGAATCAGTTGAGGTTATTCATGATGACCAAGGGAGAGGAGATCGAACCTTTTCTTTTTAGACTACAATCGATCAGCGATTAACAAACTAGTATGGGGGTAAAGGTGGAGGACAATGTTATGGTGAGGACTGCTCTCAATGTGGTCACAGAGGATTGGGAAAATTTTGTTCAAAGTCTCTTGGGCAGAGCGCACCTTCCCAACTGGGACAGTATGTGGGCGATCCTCCGACAAGAAGAAATCCGTCGGATCACCAAGAGTCAGTACAACACCGGGTCGAGTAAGTGAAGGAAGAGGAGGAAGATGCAGCCTTGGCATCAAAGAGGCAGCAAGGGAGAAATAAGCGGGATCTGTCGAAGATCAAGTGTTTCCAGTGCGGCGAACTAGGACATTTCACCAGCGTTTATCCTCAGAAGAAGAAGGACAAGGAAGCTTCTAGCTCCAACATTGTTGTGGAGAACGATGGCCCCGAAGATGACGTAGTCATGAGCGCTCAAACCACGAAAGTGGGGCAACATGGATTTGTAGAGCAGCTACAGAGTGCTGGCAGGATTTTTGAGTAGCCCAACCCTTGGATCACATACGAGCTATGGGAGCCTTAAGACAGTAGCGTGACAAGTGGAGCAGTGGGTGCAGAGAATCACGAGTAGAGGCGTAACTCGCATGTGATCCAAGAGATGAGCTGCTCAAGGATCCTACCCTCATTCTGTAGCTGGTCTACAGATCCATCTCGCCCCACTTTCATGGTTCATGAGCACTCATGGCTGCATCATCTTCTGACCCATCATCCGCCACGGCAACCTTGGAGGAAGAAGCTTCCTTGTCCTTTTTCTTCTGAGGACAATTGCTGGCGAAATGTCCTAGTTCGCCACACTGGAAGCACTTGATCTTTGATAGATCCTTCTTCTTCTTTCCCTGCTGCCTCTTTGACGCCAAGGCTACATCTTCTCCATCTTCCTTCTTCACCTTACTTGATCCCATGTTGTACTGCTTCTTGGTGAGTCTGTTGAGTTCATCTTGACGCGTGATTTCCCACAAGTTGTCCCAGTCGGGAAAGTCCGCTCTGCCCAAGATACTTTGGACAAAGGTTTCCCACTCATATGTGACCACAATAAGCGCAGTTCTGAGCATCACATCATCCTCCACCTTTGCACTCGTGGCAGTCCACTGGTCTCTGATCGACTGTAATCTGAAGAGAAAATGTTCCATGTCTTCCCCCTTGGTCATCATGAATGACCTCATATGTGTCTCCAACATCATCTTTCTTTGGATATATTTTCCCTCATATAGGGAGATTAAGGCCTTCCACATCTCATTATTTGTCTTCCTCTCAGCTAAGTGTGTTACAATATGGTCCTTAATTCCATCCATAATCAGCCGCTTAGCATGCCCAGCAACTTCCTTATGCTTCCAAAGGAGATCCGGATCAGTCAGTGTAGCCAAAGTTTGCTCTGCATGGCCTCTAAGATTGTATGCCTTAAGGACTATCAAGATCCTTACCTTCGAAACTGAAAAGTTTGAGAGACCATCCAGCCTATCCTGATCACGCAGTCCATGAGGAGCCATCTGCTCAGAACAATCTTCCTTTGGACGGACTTTCCCTCATACAGGGATGTTAAGGCCTTCCACATCTCATTAGATGTTTTCTTTTTAGCTATGCGTGGGACAACATGGTCCTTAATTCCATCCATTATCATTCGCTTGGCATGTCCCGCAGATTTTTTTATGCTTCCTCAGGAGATCTGCATCGATTGGCGTGGCCAGAACTTGTTCTACATGGTCTCTTAGATGATATGCCTCTAGGACTATCAGGATTCTAGCCTTCCAAACTGCAAAGTTGGATAGGCCTTCCAATCGATCTTGATCACGCAGTCCATGAGGAGCCATTTCCTTGTAATCGCCGAAGCTCCTCCTCTGCAGAGATCTGGATCTAAGGTCCTTGGCAAAACATGCACCTTCTGCTCCCTCTGACAACTGATTTCCCTTCTTGGAAATCTGCCAAATCAATAATGATTCAACTCTCTTCAATTCTCTGATTGATCTACAAGTTTCTTTGGTAGTTTTCCCTCGAGAAGTCGATTCCCATTGCTCTCGTTCTTTGTCACTAGTGCTAAGGCTAAAATTAAAGGCTAAAATTCCAAACTTTAAATTTAACTCCCACCCATAAATTTAACTCCCACCAAAGATCAAGTTCTCAAACTCTACTTCGGTGCACTTCTGGATCGGTGACAGCCTTCATATCCATACCACCCTAGTTGGTCACAGACAACCCCAAAGGTCGCCCATGCAAGAAGTATGTGGGCTCGTCGGGAGATGTTTAAAGACCTGCTGGGCCACCCCCGCCTCCCGCATGATTTTTCCTCCGAAACCGCAATGTCCCTTCGTATCTGGGCCCAGTGTTGCCGCTTTACTACTTTTCCCCGCTACTTTCTGCAGCAAGATCCTTCAATCTTCTGTTGCTGACACTCTTAGATCTGCAATTGCTCCGATACAATGTGAAAATTTCTAAATGTTACTTTATGCATAAATCTATTGTTAGATCTGGTTATGCTCCTCCTACTTAATTAAGTTATTAAGCCGAAAATTCAGATTAATATCGAAGAAAAACACATAACAGACTTTCACCAATTCAAATCTAGAAAAAGTACATGCACACAGACAAAGTGACACAAGGATTTTATGGACAATAATTCCCGGAAAAAACAAATATGGGAAAATCGATCTTCTGGCTGCTAGAGGGTTTTAGTATTAAGAGTTTTTTGAATACAGCAAATCTGGGTTCCAGATCTGGAAAACCCGACAAAGAACCATTGATCTCGCAAGAACTGCTTGAGGCCAAATTTTGTCTAATCAACACCCTCAAACAAAGAGGTCAAACAAAGATTTATAAGACTCAAATTTCGCATTTGGACTTCCAGAACCTCAAAGATTGCCCTAAAGCCCTCCCCGCATCCATAGTTTTAAATCCAATTTCATTCGAATCCAACCAGCCCGGTTGAATGTCGTAAAGGCTCACCGATCCGTCAGGGTGTATTTAGTCACCTACTGCTGTTTTTTGACCGATCGATAACAAACCTACTTGACTGTGTTTATCCTATGTTAACTCGGCCTAGTCAATCCACCCGGCCGGTGGGCCCTTGAAAAAACGGACTTAAACTCAAATTAATTCTATCATAGGTTTTTTAGGTTTTCAATCCCTCTCGTAATATTCCTAATTAGCACCACTAATTGGAATATTTCATTTTTGTATAGTTTTGCCGCCTTTAGTTAAATTAATAAATAAAGTGAGAAATAGGGGGTCAACTCACTTAATAAAACAAAGTGCTTCCTAGTTGATGAACGTTGTAACTTAAAGGGGAAGGCCTTGGGGGTCCACATGCACATGAGGGGAGGCCTCACGAAGGCTCCTAAGGTAACTGCGCAGGTCAAGGAGGAGGTCAAGGACGCAGTTAGGGTTTTTGAGGGAGCTAGCACTATAAAAGGTGGGGTTTTCACTCCATTTGGCATTATTGATATGTTATTGATATTGAGAGCTAGATTTCTGTCTACTTCAGCACGCCGGTTGTTTAGTCGGTCTGCAGCACTGTTTAGTGCGAACTGAGTGTCTCCGGTCGGAGATCTCGCCCTTGGCTCCGGGGGACTTCGAGTGCCTGCTCGAGCAAGGTATTTCCTTCAGTTTCTGTAGGTGATTTGCAGTGGATTTTGGGTGGACGTTTGCAGAGGAGCAGCCCCTTGGAGTGACTGCGCAGTTCAGGAGAGAGGACGCAGTTTCAGCAGGGAGGATGCAGTCATTGTGGTGCAGCGCAGTTGTGAGGTGATTTGGTGGTGGTTTTCAACGTTTTTCAGTCTTGGGAGATTGTTATGTCAGCCGGAGGTTTTGCAAGAGGATTCAGGCCCTTTTCTCAGCGTGTTCCTTGAGCTTCTGCGCTGGTCCTGAAGGGACAGCGTTTTTCTAGGAGAGTGGTTTCTGGGGGTGATTTTCGGAGGTGGTCCATTTTGTCTATGATTTCTGGGTTTTGTCCGGAGCAGCGAGTACAGGTGATCTGTAGATTTTTAGCTCATTCCGGAGAGGGGATCAGCCTCTAGTTCCAGTTCTTTCCAGGAGCAGCAGTTTACGGCAGTTTCTTCCAGCAGCTGGGAAGCAGTTTTTGTAGTAGCCATTTCCTGTTTCTGAGAGGGTTCTTCACTTGCCTGGTGCAAGGATAGGTGCTCTTATTCTGATTATCCATTGTACCCATTTATATTCTCAGATTAATAAAATGGCTTAGCATTTCTGTATTTTATGTGTATTTGTTCCATATTCTAGTTCCGACATTTTGTTCTATATAGCTGCTTGTTGTTTTTCTGTGTATTACTGTTTATTTCCCGTTGGGGATATTACAGTGGTATCAGAGCATAGTTCTGGCTCAGCCTGTGGTGCTAGCAGTCTATGACGCCCGGGAATAATCCCTACCTTGATCAGGGGAGACACAGGGACATTGAGAGTAGGTGGAAGTTTCCCTTCGGAGGGGGGGATTCTGATCAGGAGCCACCTGAGACAGATTCAGAGCAGGAGCAGCCTGTGAGGGACACAGAGCAGCGGAACCCGATGGCAGACGAGGAGAGGAGATGGGATACGCTCCTCCATCACATGCAGGAGATGACGCGGAGACTCACGGCCATAGAGGTCGGACAGAGAGAACCTCCCAGGGTTTTCCAGATCGGTGAGGGATCGGGTATGTCTCACCACGTGCCAGTGCATGATGCTATCCCCATTGTGGCATCTCATGCACCCACGCGATCCACTATGCCCACATTATTTCCAGAGGACGCAGGGGCAGGGGTACAGGGAGGTGCACAGAGGGATATTCCCGCACCCACGCGATCCACCATGCCTACCTTCTTGGCAGAGGATGCAGGGACAACAGTACAGCGAGAGATAGATCCGGCTCGGATGGCTGGCCTTTTTGCAGAGTACCAGGCTTAAGGACAGGCGTTCATGGACTCTCTCACCTTCAGAGACTATCTCCAGGTCCAGTATGGCATTAGACCCCGTGATCATCACCAAGGGCACAGGCACCACCGTGATGACCACCACGCAACTAGTAGATTTCATTTGCCCACGTTTGATGGCTCATCAAATAGTTCGGCAAAGTCTTGGGTGGAGAAGCTGGACATCTATTTCCAGCTTAACCCGATGTCGCAGTCAGAGGCCATTAAGGTGGCAACATTACATCTGGACGGGGAGGCCCAGGACTGGTGGTTCCATGGGATGACGACACTCGGACATTCTGCAGTGACGACATATGCCGAGTTTACCCGGAGGGTGATAGAGCGCTTTGACAGGAGGGATCCGGAGCAGCATTTTGTTGAGCTGACGAAGCTCAAACAGACTGGGAGTGCAGAGACATATATTTCAGACTTCTTGAGGGTTTCAGTGATGGTACCTGATCTATCTGCAGCTCGGATGGTTTACATGTTTGTGGAGGGGCTGTCAGAGCCACTTCGTGGCCTAGTCCGGTCGAACAAACCGGCTACCCTTCAGGATGTCTTACCCAGGACTCGGACACCTTATCCCCAGAGGCAGGCCTTCCAGCCTAAGGGTAAGGATACGAGGGTTCCGCCTCCCAAGGCGAATCCTGGACGAGGGCAGTTTGATGATGAGGCCAGGAGATAGCTGAGGAGGAAGCGGTTGTGCTTCACTTGCTAGGAGCCATGGGCACCGGGACACAGGTGTGCGGCAGGGAAGGCACATTTCATTGAGGTCTTCTCCGAGAGCAGTGGAGAAGAGGATGAGGGGGATGATGTGGAGGCAGGAGATTGTTATGCGGCGAAGAGTACCTTACCACCTCCACCATCCGCAGCAGGTGGGGCATCGTTTGCACCCACTGGGGGAGCTCTAGCCGCATTGCGGGGAGTTCCCAAGTACTTGACACTGCGCGTACGAGGGACAGTGCGCGGACAGCGGGTTTCAGTCTTAGTTGATAGTGGGGCCACCCACAATTTTATTGATGCCCAGATGGTTGAGCGGAGAGGCATACAGACAGAGGGCTTTGATGGGTTTTTCGTCCTGGTCCCAGGAGATCAGACCATGGCATGTGCTCGATATGTTCCGGAGTTATCAATGACGATCGGCACTTATACATTGACAGATCACTTCTTTGTGGTGGACATCCCGGACACCAACCTAATATTGGGTGTTCAGTGGCTTATTACTCTAGCGAAGGTCACGACAGATTGGAAGGCCCTAGAGATGGAGTGGGATGATCCCAAGACGGGGAGGCATGAGAAGATACGGGGGCAGCACACATACCCACCGCAGACGGTGTCAGCACACAGTATGGAGGCGACCTTCCGCAAGGGAGACATAGAGTGGGCAGTAGAGTTGCAGGCTTCAGAGGCAGTGGATACAGGGCAGGCAGTGCATCCTGAGCTACAATCTATTCTCGACAGGTATGCAGTGGTTTTCGGGGATATTCCACCAGGGCAGCCACCGGATCGGGGGTTTGAGCAAACGATCGAGCTTGAGCAGGGGATACAGGCCGTGATTACCACACCGTATAGGCATCCCAAGGCCTATCGGGACGAGATAGAGCGGGCTATCCAGGAGTTGCTGGCCCTTGGTCACATTCGGCCCAGCACGAGTCCTTTCGCTTCTTCTGTAGTGTTGGTGAAGAAGAAGGACGGCACATTGCGCATGTGCATTGACTACAGGGCTCTGAATAAGAAGACCCTAAAGAACAGGTACCCCATCCCCAGGATGGATGAGTTGAGAGGAGCACGGTTCTTCTCGAAGATTGACTTGAGATCCGGGTACCATCAGATACGCGTGAGGGAACAGGACATTCCCAAGACCGCTTTCAGGTGTCACTATGGGCACTTTGAGTTTCTGGTCATGCCATTTGGGCTGACCAATGCACCTGCTACCTTCCAGTCATGCATGAACCACATTTTCAGGGGTCATCTGAGGAAGTTTGTGCTGGTTTTCTTTGATGACATACTTATATACAACAGGACTTGGGAGGAGCACCTCCAGCATATTGAGACAGTTTTGCACATCTTGGAGGAGCAGCAGTTCTATGCCAAGCTCTCCAAGTGTGAGTTCGGGTTGACAAAGATGCTGTATCTGGGGCACATTATAGGAGTGGACGGGGTGAGAGTCCACGAGGAGAAGATCAGGGCCATCAGGGATTGGCCAGAGCCGCGGAATGTGACAGAGCTTCGGGGATTCATTGGTATTTGCACATACTACAGGAAGTTCGTCAAGGGCTTCTCTCAGCTTGCTGCACCCCTCACAGATTTGATGAGGAAGGGGGCATTCAGTTGGTCGGACACAGCACAGCGAGCTTTGGACAAGCTCAAGGAGGTGATGAGCAGTTGTCCTGTGTTGGCGTTGCCAGATTTTACACAGCCCTTTGTCCTAGAGTGTGATGCATCAGGAGAGGGGATTGGTGCAGTTTTGATGCAGGGCGGTCACCCGATTGCTTTTGAGAGCCGGAAGCTCCTTCCACACGAGAGGTTGTATCCCATATACGACAAGGAGATGTTGGCCATTATGCATGCATTGGCCAAATACCGGCAGTATCTGGAGTGTAAAAACTCTGGTAAAACTGATAAATATATATTATTAATGATGAAAAGATGAGATAAGAGATGATTACAATGAGGGATCGCCTGGGCTTTAAATATAGCCTCAAGGTGTCCCTTGGTGAAGAGGCATGATCTTTGATCATGCCCTTTCAGTTAATAAAACCTAATATAACTATATCTAACTAATAATTAATAAAATATTCATAACATTGCCCCTCTCTTAAAGATGCTTTGTCCTCAAAGCATACGTAGTGATGGACAACGTTGACGAACGTCTGGTTTTCTCAAGCGATGAGCTCTTGCGTCCCACATTTTAAAAAGATCGTGAAGCCTCTTCTCGAGCTCCATCTGTTGGTGATGTGGATAGTGAAAAGATCTGATATCGACAGAGTTGGATACTGTCTTGACTTCTATTGGATGTTTGATTTTCCTATCGGAAGGCACTTTTATGGGTAGATCTTGGAATACTTTTTCATATTTCCCAGCTATTCCTTGTTCTTCTGGTGATTTTTTGTGATTCCTTTTTAGATTTAGAGGTAAGTTACCAACAATTATTGTCTGATGTAACTTCTCCTCATCATCAAATACTTCATTCTTAACAACCATATCTGCTTCATCACCGAAGGCCTCAACAGCTTCTGCCGTTATATCAGCGGCTTCGGACGTGTTTGTCGCTTCAGCTTCTGCCGTTATATCAGCGGCTTCGGACGTGTTTGTCGCTTCAGCTTCTGCCGTTATATCAGCGGCTTCGGACGTGTTTGTCGCTTCACATGTTTCGTTCAAGTCTGGGAATGGAACATTTTGTTGTTTACAAACATCTGTATCTTCATGGTGATGTGGGGAATCAGCTTTTTCCTGATGCTCTTCTGAGTTCCCTGATCTGTGGCATTGTTTTGTTGAGTTTGTTCCCTGTCAGGAGAGATCGGGGATTGTGTCTGACTTAACTTATCTATTTTATCATCTAACTTATTGCAGAGTTCTGACATCCTGTTCATTGCTTTGCTAAACTCTTCTATGGCCTCCCTTCGTTTTAGCTTTGCTAAGCTTTTGATCTGATCAATTGTCATCGTAGATAAAGACATACTGAACAGATATGAGGTGAGAAATACTCTTTTGCCAGTCTTTCTTTTCTCCTTTCTTTTAAAATTAATTAATTAATATACTGAATTAATTAATTAATTTTTTTTTAATTAATTAATTAATTATTATTTAATTAATTAATTAATTAATAAAAAAAATTTTAAAACTATATAATTATTATATGTATATAATTTTTAATTAAAAATTATATAATATATATAATTTAATTATATAATTATTATATATATATATAATTTATTAAATTGAAATTATATAATATATAAATAAAACTATATAATTATAATATATATATATATATATATAATGATCAATTAATTTATATAATATATATTTTATATAATTTAAAAAATCGTGTCTTTTTTTTTTTTTTTAAATGTGTCGTTCCGTTTACAGCGACACGTTGTTTCACGAAAAAAAAAATTTAAACGCCAATTTTTTTTATCTATTCACGGTTGTTTCACGTCGGATTCTCCACGTTTGACTGTTCTTCTGATTATCGGTCAACCTTAACTCCGCTGACCACGCCGTTCGGTGCAGTGTCACGATTTTTTTTTTATGATCTAATTCCACGACACCAGAAAATTTCAAAATTGCATTGTCTGTTGTCTCTGACCCTGTCGACAGGTAGAAGGCGGCAGAATAGACGTCGCAATGGAGTATAATCGATTTATAATGCCGTGACATAAAAATACCGTCCGCTTTTAAAATTGATATCACAGCACCCGTATGTTCAACTCCCGGACACAATGGTCTACGTCCAAACCAAGAATTTTAAAACGTGCTTTTTCTGTTGCGGTTGTGGGTCAGCCGAAACCCTTGGCTGCGGCTACGGGACGGAAAGTCAGAAGAGCAATGGTCGAGAAGCCGGCGGAATGGTCGACCGTGCAGTGGGTCGAGAAGCCGGAATGGGTCGACAGTGCGTTTTCTTGCTGTAATATTTACCCTTTTATAACTTAATTAAAAAGTAAGCAACTCTTATAACGATTTGAATACGAATTAATTGTGTTTTGAAAGGGCACGATTTTTTTTTGTAAACGGACACAGGTTTTTACGGTTGCTTACTGTCTTAACAGAACTAGTCGACGGTGGCAATGTGCCCGTGACAATGTGCCCGTGTCACACTGTTTTCTTACGAGTTAATTAATCGATTTTGACTTGAATCTTCCGCGTGGACGTGAATCGTCACTGTAAAATCGCACAACACTGTGTTGCAAGTTTGAATAATTCGATGTGCAGGTTAGTGATATTCGCTAATGGAGGGAGAGGGTGTGTAATGCGTTCACTGTTTTAAAAAAATATTTATGTGAGGGAATTGGGTAAACGCAGAGCAGGAGTGAGGGACAGGTCGGGTAGTGAGAGGTTTAACGTAGGGAATAAAGGCAGCGGGGTGGGGAATGAAGTGTACAATTCTGTACTTGGTTTCTTAAAAAAACTTCTGAAATTTCCGTCGAAATTCTTTAAGCTGATGATCACACAGATCCAAAGAGCGATGGCTCCGATACCAATGGAGTGTAAAAACTCTGGTAAAACTGATAAATATATATTATTAATGATGAAAAGATGAGATGATTACAATGAGGGATTGCCTGGGCTTTAAATATAGCCTCAAGGTGTCCCTTGGCGAAGAGGCATGATCTTTGATCATGCCTTTTCAGTTAATAACCTAAGATAACTAAACCTAATTAATAATTAATAAAATATTCATAACAAGATCTAGTGGGCAGCAATCTGGGCAGAGTGAGTCGCATCATAACAGCCTGAGGTACTTTCGGGAGCAGAAGCAGTTGCAGGAGAGGCAGCAGAAGTGGATCAGCAAGATCCAGGCTTACGACTTTGACATAGAGTATGTCAAGGGGAAGAATAACGTGGTAGCCGATGCCCTTTCCCGTAGACCGGCCACGCTGTCACCTTTTGCCATGAGTTTGACACATTGAGGGCCTGACCATTGTTGAGTAATTCAAGGACAGATTTGCATGTGAGGTGCTGGAGGGTCAGGTGGCGGATGATAGGTATAGGGTGGTTGATGAGATCATCTATTACAGGGACAGGATCTTCTTGACTGAGGGATCTCATCTCAAGAAGAAGATACTCCATGTGTCACATTATTCTCCATTGGCAGGCCATCAAGGGTTTACGAAAACCTACAGGGCCATTAGAGAGAGGTTCTCATGGAAGGGCCTCAAGGAGGACATACTCCAGCACATCACAGAGTGCGATGTTTGTCCGAGGAACAAGGGAGAGATGAGCCATCCCGCAGGACTGTTGCAGCCTCTTCCCATTTCGGAGGGGTGGGGAGAGCATCTCGATGGATTTCATCACAGGGTTGCCCATGGTGCAGGGCAAGGACTGCATCTTCGTAGTCGTTGACCGGCAGACGAAGTATGCCCATTTTTTTGCCATATCCGCACATCACACAGCAGCGCAGGTGGCTGAGCTATTCGTCAGGGAGGTTTTCAGATTGCATGGTCTACCCAAGACCATTATCAGTGACAGGGATAGCCGCTTCATGGGCAGATTCTGGCAGGAGCTTTTCCGGCTAGTGGGGACTGAGTTGACACCGAGCACTAGTTATCACTCCCGAGTAGAGGACGACAGCAAGCAGCATGAGAAACATAAAGAGGGCTACTTGCGTAACTACGCAGTGGACAGTAGGGGGCATGGCTGAAGTGGTTGCATTTGGGCGAGTACTGCTACAACACGACACATCATATGTCTATTGGTATGTCGCCTTTCTATGCTTTGTACGGATATCATTCCTTATCTTTTGTGGACATGATGTTTGGTGTTAGCAGGGCTCCGAGAGCCAAGTTATGGATCCAAGAGAGCCAAGATATCCTCTGAGCTCTCAAGGATAACATACCCACAGCGCAGAATCAGCAGAAGTTGTATGCTGATAAGGGTCGGGTGGAGAGACACTTTGAGGTAGGAGACTTGGTCTACCTACGGCTACAGCCATACCAACAGTCTTCGCTCAAGCAGAAGGGGGCGGAGAAGCTTAAGCCCCGCTTTTATGGGCCATACAGGGTGATACGCAGGATCGGGCAGGTTGCGTATGAGTTGGAGCTGCCCCAAGGCAGCAAGATTCATAACATCTTTCATGTATCATGCCTGAAAAAGGTACTGGGCCAGCAGGTGACAGTCACAGAGGAGCTACCACCCACAGATGATGAGGGGCATCTAGTGTTGCAGCCGGAAGCTATTATTGACACTAGGGAGAGGCAGCTGCGGAGCAGGAAGATCAGGGAGTTCTTGGTGAGGTGGAAGAACTTGCCGGATGAGGATGCCACTTGGGAGGATGAGAGGATCTTGCAGGATCCATCACTTCAGTTGCTTGAGGACAAGCAACGTTCTGCCGGGGGAGACTGTAATATTCCTAATTAGCACTGCTAATTGGAATATTTCATTTTTTGTATAGTTTTCGTCGCTTTTCAGTTAAATTAATAAATAAAGTGAGAATTAAGGGGTCAACTCACTTAATATAATAAAGTGCTTTCCTAGTTGATGAACGTTGTGACTTAAAGGAGTGGCCTTGGGGGTCCACACACACATGAGGGAAGGCCTCACACTGACCCTAAGGTAACCGGCGTTACAGGTCAAGGAGGAGAGAGCAAGGACGAAAGTGCTTAGGTTTTGAGGGAGCTAGCACTATAAAAGGTGGGGTTTTCACTCCATTTGGCATTGTTGATATGATATTGATATCGAGAGCTAGACTTCTGTCTACTTCAGCACGCCGGTTGTTTAGTCGGTCTGCAGCACTGTTTAGTGCGAACTGAGTGTCTCCGGTCGGAGATCTCGCCCTTGGCTCCGGGGGACTTCGAGTGCCTGCTCGAGCAAGGTTTTTCCTTCTGGCCACAGATTTGCGAGATTCCTGTGGACGTTTGTAAGAGGAGTCGCTTCTTGGAGGATCAAGGCAGCTCTAGGAGAGAGGATCAGCTAGTTGTGGAGGACGCAAGCCATTGTTGTGCACGTTGAGTTGTTTTGTGGTTTGGTCAGGTGGGTTTCGGGCTGCTTTCCAAAGATTATTGGGAGGTTGTGGTTTCCACTGAGGTTTTGCGTATATTTGGGCCCCACAACCGTTTGGCTTCTGCCGCTCCTAGGAGAGACAAGCTTTCTCCGAGGGGTTTATTGGGTGGAATTCTCGGAGGTGGAGCATTTGCCTCACGATTTTTCACGATTTCGGGGTTTTGTCCCAGGGTTGAGTTCCCACCTAGCCTTCCAAAGCACTCATTCCGGCAGGGATCACTTAGTTCCAAAAAAAGACATTGCAAGAAGAAGCACGGGCAGCTCTTCTCCTGGGCCACTAGGACGTAGCCTCTTCTATGTGCCCATTTCTTATTCTGAGGGGGTCTCCACTTTCCTAGAGCAAGGATAGGTGCACTCATTCTTATTATCTTTGTACCCTATACATGTATTCTCAGACTAATAAAATGGCTTAGCGTTCTGGTATTTTATGTGTA